>CATIWM010127646.1:0-10624 GCA_949671775.1 Mallotus repandus | reverse complement strand
TTCGAATTGATGTTTTTCTATTTTAGTAATTTTACCTATTTTTATTAGGAGTTTATTTAGGGTTTACTTTTGGTATATAAGCTTATTTTCTCCTTGTTTTGGACGGCTTTGGTTTTCTAATAAAATTTAGACTTTGTTATTCCCAAATTTCCTAGAATTAGAAAGAATCAATAGGGGTTTGAAGGTTGCTAATCGGTATTCCTTAGAATCAACGATTTTCGCAATTATCTACCTTCCGCTACATCAGTAATAGTAATGACAGTTGTAAACACAGTAATGATCCTAAGTAGCATCTCTATCTATCCTTTCATTCAAGCTTTAAGGTGGAATCATAATAATACTGCAGTCTTAGAAACCGCATGCAGAGTAGAAGTTTTCACATGCATCGTGTAAGCTTTATCATCAAACAAGTCCTCCACTTCATTTGGCATGCTTGGTGAACCAAGCTATCATGTCTCCATATGCCCCATTTGCACACTTCACAACATTTTCATCTTCAACATTGTACCCCACTCTACCCATGAGTAACCTTGGGAAATATCTTGAGATGGCAATCAACCTATAAACAACCAAACATCATTCGATTACCAAACTAAAACATAAATATCTGGAGATTAAAACAGTACATGTTGCCTGAGAAGTTACATGCTAGAGGGCAGTCCCGATCACAAGGAAAATAAAACAAAGATGACATTTTCATTTTTGTTATTAAATGAATCTAGATAATAATGCCAACATGTCGTAACCAACGCCTGATATAGTTGAATATATGAGATGCAAATTCAACGGTTTATGTTTATGCTAGCACCATATCTATGTTGGCATAAATATACGTATCTAATGTCATAATTTAATGTAAAGTTGCAAGAGTTGAATCATATCTGTACTGTGCTATAGAATATGAACTTGCAAGATAAACAATTTGGAAGCTTGATTGAATATAATATTTTACCATTTTAATGCACATATTATATGTGTATAAACATACTTAAGTTGAAAATGGGTATCTAAAAATGTGTATAATCTGAAATCAAGCTCGCTCTTTGGTGAATCATTGCGGTTGGTGCCAAGATCATCCTTCAAGGTGTCGAAGGCAAAGAACTCAATGTTCTGACCAGATGTAAGATTTGTGAGTTTGGTAAGTTATAGAGAGCATATGCATATCCAAGAAGCTTAATTTATAATATGGCCACTAACCAAAAACCAAATTATACGGGAAAAGTAATATATTTGATCCGAATAACAATTTCGATGTGACTTGGCAATTTAAAGTTGATCCAGGATATCAGTACTTTATTCAGTTGGATTTCTGTGTATTAAAAGATAAGATGGAGAAGAAGATTTTCTATATATTGGCATGAATAAGTTGTTACAAATATATAGGAGCTGTACAACTAAAATATAAGAAGTAAAAGATAACTAAAAGACTAAATACAAAATACAATTTAATGATAAGATATACCACATAGTAACCATATACTAACTAATTCCTTAACACCCCTTTGCAAGCTGATGGGATTGAGGAAATTAAACGTAATTTGGAAGCAAAGAAAGAAAATAACCGAGCTCCTAAAGGCTTGGTAAAAATGTCACCAATTTGATCATTGGTTGAGATAAACCAAACTTGAATAACACCAAACTGAATTTGCTCTCGAACAAAATGAAAATCGAGCTCGATGTGTTTTGTTCGAGCATGGAAAATAGGGTTGGAACTCATGTAAATAGCATCAACATTATTACACCAAATGATAGCAGGTTGAGAACATGAGAATCCTATTTTAGCAAGAAGTGATTTAAGCCAAAGCAATTCAGCTGTAGTGATAGCAACCGCCTTATATTCACTCTCAGAAGATGATCGAGCTACTGTAGTTTGTTTCTTTACACTCCAAGAAATAAGATTAGTGCCCAAATAAATAACATAGCCACTAGTGGACCTTCTATCATCAAGGCATCCGCCTCAATCACTATCTGAAAAGCTTTGGAGGTGCATAGTTGACTTAGAATCAAAGAAGAGAGAGTGATTGATGGTATGCTTAAGGTACCTGAGAAGATGTTTCAGGGCTACCCAATATGTGTTAGCATGAGCATACATAAATTGGCAAAGTCTATTAACCGGGAAAGCAATATCAGGACGTGTAAAGGTAGCATATTGGAGTGCGCCAATTCGTTGTCTAAATGCTTAGTAAGTGGTGGATAGGTGACCATAGGAGTTAAACAACCATTAGCATTTTGTAAACCAGCTTTGGATAAAAGATCTTAAAGATATTTTTGCTGATTTATAGAGATGCAATGAGATGTGCAATGGACTTCAACACCAAGAAAGAAATTTAAGTCGCCAACATCCTTGATGGGAAATTCGGCTTTGAGAGCTTGTAAGATCATAATAATGAGAGATAAGGATGAGCCAGTAATAATGATATCATCAACATAGATGAGAAGCATTATGAGCTATTATTAATGCCGAAGAATAAATAAAGAAGAATCGGCTTTAGAGTTGATGAAACCAAAATAAGGTAAAAATGAACTTAATCGTTGGAACCAAGCGTGGGGTGCCTGACACAACCCATAGAGAGAATGTTGAAGGAGGCAAACAAAGTCTGGATGTGTAGAGTCTTTAAAGCTAGAGGGTTGTTCCATGAAAACTTACTAAAAGAGATAGCCATGTAAGAACACATTAGACACATCAATTTGCTTAAGTGGTCAATTGTTCATAGAAGCAAGAGAAAGAAGTAAGTGAATTGTTGTAGCTTAGCGAATTATTGTAGCTTTAACAACGGGACTAAAATTCTCATGATAATCAACACCACTTTGTTGATTATAGCCCTTGGCAACAAGGTGAGCTTTGTATATGAAATTAAGTTGTATGAATTACGTTTAATTAAGAAAATCCACTTGCAGCCAATAACAAGTTGATGAGTCGGTCGGGGAACAAGATGCCAAGTCTTGGTTTGCTGTAAGGTATCAAATTTAGACTATATAGCATCACGCCACTGCTTATAATGTTTAGCCTCAAAATATGTATGGGGTTTGGTTTCTGGTGCTGGTTGGGCTAGTAAAGCATGTCGACGAGACATGGTAGAAGGGTGAAGGGACATGGGATGTGTATGAATAGGAGAAGTAGGGCGAGATGGTTCAAGCGATGCTATTTGAGTAAGATTGTGTGGATTATAATTAGAAATATCTATAATAAAAGGTAAGCCACAAGAAGATGAGTGGGAAGGAGAGGTGTTGCGAAAGGATGAGGTAACGGGACTGTTTGAGTGTGGGAAAGATGAAATATGATGTGAAGAGATAGGGTCGGATAAGGTGGGAGAGGGAGTTAGAGGAGAAGAAATAGGAATTTATGGTGAAGTATGAGAGAAAGATGTTACTTGAAGCCAAGGCGTAGCATGAACAGTAGAGTGGGAAGTTGATGAAGAATGAGCTATATTTTTACACTGAAATAGATTCTCATTAAAATGAACATGATAAGTAAGATAAATGCGCCCAGTCTGAGGATCCAAACACAGAAAACCATGATGAGAGGGAGAAGGACCAAGATTAATGCACTGACGAATGCGAAATGAAAACTTATACCGATTATAAGGCCTTAACAATGGATATATTGCATTGCCAAAAACTTTTAAATCCTGATAATTCGGGTGAAAACCATATAGTATATGAAAGGAGGAGTGATTGTTGAGCACTTGATATGGCATTCCATTGATGAGTGAAATAACATTATCAAAGGCATGGGGCCAATATTTGAAAGATAAGGAACTGTGAGCAAGCAATGTCAGGCCGGTGTCAACCATATGTTGAATTTTACGCTCAGCAATACCATTTTACTCGTGCGTATAAGGACAAGCAAGGTGATGAACAATTCCTTTGTCTTTAAGAAAAGAAGTCAGTTTTTGAAACTCACAACCAAAATCCGAATGTAAAACCTTAATTGAACACTGAAATTGTCTTTCAACAAAAGAAACAAAATGATGAAAAATAGAGGCAAGATCACTTTTATTCTTTAAGAAAAATATCCAAGTGAAATGACTAAAATCGTCCACAAATAACATAAAATATTTGAAACCAAAATTAGACATAACAGGGGCAAGACCCCAAACATCAGAGTAGATAATCTCAAAAGGCTTATGACTATGATGAACTACTGAAGATAAAAATAAATTTTGTTGTTTCTGAAATAAACAAGCTTCACATGGAGCACTCATCGGTTTGCTATGAACAGAGAGATGATGTTGCTTTATTAAAGAAGAAGTAGCACGGTGATGAGGATGACCAAGCCGAGCATGCCACTAAGCAAAAGAAGGAGTCTCTGTAATGAACTCCTGATGACTTGGAAAATGATACAGGCCATGTTTATGGACGCCTTTCAATAGTGCTGTTCGAGTTTTCAGATCCTTAATCAAGAAGAAGGATGACCAATTCAAAATAAACACTATTATAGTGGCTAAACTTTTGAACTGAAAGCAAAGGTTTTAAAATTGCAAGAACATGTAATGTGTGAGGAAGTAGAAAATCACGTGAAGTATAAGAGAGAGTAGGTGTACCAGTATTATGAATGGGAAGTCCCTGGCCATTTCCAACTAGGAGTTGATCAGTACCATCATAAGATTATGGTAAGTGTAGTGCTCCTAAGTCTAGAGTAATATGTACTGAAGCACCTATATCTGTAATCCAGGACTGTGGTGGTGATAAGTGATGAGTAGAAGCAGGCTGAAAGTTAGCCATGTAAGCCTGAGATGGAGGATTAGATTGTAGCAAACTAGCACCAGATGGATGAGGTTGATAACATTTTCTGCAAACATTGGCGGTGTGATTATACATACTGTATATCTGACAACTAGAAGAAAAATGACCATGATGACTGTAATGCCACCATGATCATGGTGAAGAAGACTGATGAGAGAAACCACATGGATGAGAAGATACCGAAGGAGTAGGCAACAATGGTGGTCATGAAGCATAATTAAAGGATGATTTGTAAGCAACATTAGTAAGAGGTAGATCCTCATAACTTTTTAGAAGAATCTCATGAGCAGTTAACTGACTATGTAACTCATTGAAAGGGATGGGATCTGGACGCATGCTTAGAGCTGTGGTTGCACCATAAAATTCAAACTGAAGATTTTAAAAAATGATAGCATTGAGTTCGACAGGCAAAAGTGGGCTCCCAGCTGCAGTGAGTTCATTAACTAATGATTTTGCTTTAAGAAGATACTGACTAACAGAGAGATCATTATGTTTTAGCTCCTGTAATTCGATGTGGAGCTGTAGTTGACAGTTTTGTGAAATGGCTCCAAAAGCATTTGTAAGAACCTACCATGCTTGAAAAGAAGAAGAGACATTGGTGACATAGGGAAACATTTCCTCACTAATAGAGGATAAAATCCAAGAAAGCAGCATTTGATCCTTGTTAAACCATTGTTGAAATTCTGGATTGGGAATAGGAACAGGTGGATTATCAGTGCTCATTATTGTGACTAATGGAGCAGGTTTAGTCCCATCAATAAAGCCTGTAAGGTCTTGAGAATTATGGAGTGGCAAAAGTTGAGTTTTCCATGCTAAATAATTTCTAGCATTGAGTTTGATAGAAAAATTTAATTGAGTGGTAGTGGGAGTAGAGGTAGTAAAAGAAGAAGCTGGGATTAATTGGGTATTAGTATTGGTAGCCATTAAAGCTCTGATACCATATAAAAACATAAGATGGAGAAGAAGATTTTCTAAATATTGACATGAATAAGTTGTTACAAATATATAGGAGCTGTACAACTAAAATATAAGAAATGGAAGATAACTAAAAGACTAAATACAAAATACAATTTAGTGATAAGATATACCACATAGTAACAATATACTAACTAATTCCTTAACACTGTGAAGTACTGCTCTTAACCAGTTCTACTTTGATGTTTGCATTGACTACTTTCTTATTGCTAAGGATCTCAATCCTAGTTCCTGGAACATATTGGTGGCTGCATTATATATGGATTTTGTCACAGCTTTAACTATCCGCAACAAGCTTCGTCTGAGTATTGGTCCTAGCACCTTGCCGAATGTTTTCCCAAATGCCATTTTAAATGGGTTGGAGATAATGAAAATGAACAATTCTTTGGGTAGCCTAAGTGGAACAACTCCTTTGCATTCAGGTTGAGCTTCAGGTTCCAAAAAGAATGTTGGCATAATGGTGGGGTTATCGACCGTTGGGGCATTTATCATTGTGGTACTGGCTGGAATTTTGTTTATGTTATGCACAAAAAGAAAAAGATTGGCATGCCAAGGCAAGACAAGGATTTCGCCATTAATTAATTCTTATTTGGGATGTCGTTTTCCATTTGCAGCAGTTCAAGAAGCCACAAACAACTTCATGCTTCACTGTAATGGTAACCTCATAAAACAAAAATAAAAGATTCTCAGGAACTAGCAATCGCTTGGCACCAGGTGCTTGCTCAGTCATCAGCTGGCTGTGAGGACACCTGATTGAAACTATTGGCCCTGCATCAGCTTCACTTGGAGCATCAATCTACAGAGCACCAAATCAAGACTTTCATTAAGGAAGACTATACTCGTGCAATATCCAAGGTTCCTTTTGTATTTAAATTCTTTCTTGATTACTTAAATAATTTGATTCAACTGACAAGAGAAATGAGAGAGCAAAACTTATGAAAATAATTGATATGAAAAGAAATATAAGTATGAAATTACCATATCCTCATTATGCTTTAGGAATGAAGTAAGAGCAGAGAAGCAACCTTTGAGAAACATATTCCTTCTCGCATAATTTTTTTAAGGAATTTTTTTTCCAAGCCACACAAGAGCAAAAAATACAGAAACTACCAGTCCTAGGTTAATAAATTTGGGACAATGATAGATGTCGCAACTCGTGACATCGCGAGTTCTGACAAATATCCTCTTTAGTCCCTATAAAATTATAGTCTAAATCCCTATAAAAAATAAAAAAAATTTGTTGCCTGTTTTGCCCCTCCTATCAATTGGTGGGACAGTCATTTTGGGAAATGACCACCCCCTCCCCCGGGCGATTTTACTACTCCTTGTTGCAACTCGCGATAGGGAGCTTTATCCATAAATTTGAGTTAAGCAATTATTTTATTAGGTAACAGGTTTTTTAAATCAATGGCTATTATTAAATGAATATCAATCTAATGGTTTTTAACTCCATTTGTATCTAAACAAACATTTGCACTGAAGAATGACTCCGTAAAAAGCAGAATAATATTTTTCATTTAATTTTTTTTTCAGTTTCCTTGTATAATAAGGTATCAATTTTTTTTAGGCCAAATACACCATTTCACCTCCAAACTTTTACTCATTGAATTTCACTTTCCAACTTTTATTTTTTCCTATTACACATATAAACTTTTATTTTGGACCTATTTAACTTATGAAGTCAAATTTTTTATTTTATTAAACGCATGGCTTGTTAGAGTGTAAATCACGCTTTTTTAAAGTAGGTGAGACAAAAATTTTATTGACTTGTGTATCATATATACTTAAATGAAAAAGATACATATAAAGAAGGGTCTAATTGTAATTTGAAAGCAAACAAAATTACAATGAAGATCCTCTCCTGTTATTCTTCTTTCTTCCCGTTACCCATCTAAACATCCACTACCTGCAACTTTCATGCAACACCAAAGCCACCAGACTTTTCCACCAAGTATCCATCATTGTCACACATGATCACCATTAAAGAAAAAAAAAAGATAAACAGCTACAGGATTAATCCAAAAATATTGAAAAATAGAGAATTTTTTATTTGTCATTATGTCGAACAGTTGGTGGGCAAAATGCAAAATCATAACACTATTCTATAATTGAATCAACATTACTCTATAATTTTTTTTTTGTCTAAAATTTATTTTATTAGATCCTGTAAACAAATTCATTTGTATCACTTATTGAAATCGGTTTGACAATAAAATAGCTATTTAACATCAAAATGATGAGATTCAGAAGACCAAGGAATTTGCAAAGGGAATTAAAGAAAATATCAGCAGTACAACAAACTAACAAACTAGTACAAAATCTCTTGTATTAAACAACTTCAACACCTTCAAGTTGTCACACCCACTCCGCTCGCTGAGGAGCAGGCGCGATTGGTTGAATGTTGGCTAAAACTTGCTAAAAATGCTATAATAAAATCTCACAACAGAAGAATTAAACATAACTTCTATATATATATATTAGGCGATAAGCTTAGAGTCTGTAACATACTTTAAATTCAGTTTTATGGTTACACACCAAGTAGCTATTACTATTGTTCATAATACTACAGACTTGTCTATGATACTTAAAACTTTCTTAAGTACATGCCAAAAGGATAAGATAACTGAGTTGTTTGCTCAACCTCTTCTAAATGCTAAAGAGCAGACAAAAAGGGAGACGATCCTATTATAGTACTGCTGCTGATGCTCCAAAGGATCTGAGAAAAATTAAAAGTGGGGTGAGTATAAAAATGCACAATGAGTGGGTAAAGATATAACAAAGTGGGAATAAATGCTATTTTGCTTTTAATAAATTTGTAATATTGATATTGCTGTAATAGTAATAATTTTAAATTTGTTGAATATATATATATATATATATATAATCAACATATGGAAGTAGCAATAAACTATAATTAATATCATTCGCTAGTTTCTGAAAACGTAAGTTGTAATTAACATATTTGCTGAATCAAGCTGAACGGACAATCAATATAAATCATTCCATACACTCATTAAATACATATCCTAAAGATTATGCTAAATTGCTGACACATTGGACGCATGATGACACTGAGCAACCTAAGTGTATATTGCTAGTCATATGCATGCGCAGAGTTGCCCCCCAAGAGCTAAGCACCCTGGTTGTATGCCCCCAAGGCTATATGTACAACCAAACGATGTCCCCAAAATAGTTGCCGAGTAGTATTGCTGAGATAATATATATAATATAATGTTGAGATAAGATACCAGTCATCATAGTGTAATCTAAAGGATATATACCACGAGTGTATAGATTTTATTATAAACTAAATAATTCATATAAATCGATGCTACATGTAAAATACACTTGCTGTCATTTATTGCCATCATCATGTAAAATATTAAGAATAAAAATCATATAATTGTTGAATATTTACCAAAGCTAAATGAGGAATAAACTTGCTGAGATTAATTACTAAATTTCTAAAATAAAACTCTTAGCTATAGTAAATTGCTATAATCTTAACAATAATAAACATACTACTATTTGTTCCTTTTTTACTATATAAGCTAAACTCCATTATATATAAATATATATATAAAATAGAGAACATACTATATATGAGAATGTAATAATATGTGTATGTATATATATATATATATATATATATATATATATAGATACAGATAATATAAATTAAAAATTTTTGTTATATAGTTAACTACTCACCTGGAAATGCTGACACAAGAAATTAACTAAATGAACCCAATATCTTTTCTATTGCTGTAGCGGGAACGACTCCTATATGCACATTTAAGAAGTAACAAAAATGAGAATTCTAAAATCACTAACAAATTTCTACTCAACCTAATTGATATACGTAAGGTGGCATAGTCTATGGACTCATTTTTAGTCCAAAATGCTACTGAAACAACATTAAGGTATTCGACTAACTACTAAGGCGTCTCCTAAGGGAACTGAGGTATCTCCCCATTACTGAGGCGAACCCTGAACACTAGAAGATGCCGCCTGATCAGTCATGAGACCAAGTC
Source organism: Mallotus repandus (assembly GCA_949671775.1). Classification (NCBI taxonomy): domain Eukaryota; kingdom Viridiplantae; phylum Streptophyta; class Magnoliopsida; order Malpighiales; family Euphorbiaceae; genus Mallotus; species Mallotus repandus. The sequence goes on along the minus strand of CATIWM010127646.1, from coordinate 869 downwards.
CTACATAGAGGCATCGCCTCAATGCTTTGTAAATTTTGATTTCAAGACTGTCATTTAAATCTCCATTTCCAGAAAATAGAATACTTAACTTCACACCAAAAAATTAATCATAGAAAATCCAATAATTTCTGAAGTTCATATAAACACCAAATTTTGGAACCAAAACTTATGGGTTTTCAACAATTTCTAAGTTATTAATGAACAAAACTTTAAAGAGTTCATTTTAATAAAATTTGAAGTTCCATTACAAGAAAAATTTATAGAAATTTAACTAATTAAAGAAGAGTTTATAAAATAATTTTAACCAAACAAAGGTCAATAAAGTGAATTTATTATCAAAAATATATTCATCCAAGAAATTCAGCTTTTAAAAGCATTTATCTTTGACAAACAAGAAGAGCTAACTCATGAAAGATTTCAAAACTAATTACAGAGAAAATAGATGATGATTCTTATTCAAAGCAAAGCTGAATTCATGCTAGTTACCTCGCCTAGTTGATTAAGAACTCAGAAAAATGGAAATTTATTGTTTGGTGATGAATGCATGCAACCCCTCTTAGCTCTTCTATCAAAATTTTGCAATCTTTACCACAATTCCATGAAAAAATATTGATTTGGAGAAGTGATTATTGAGAGAAAATGATGAGAAGGGTTTACAGACTTGAGGAAGAGTTATGATGATGCTATGGTTTTCAGCTTATAAGAAGAAGCTACTGCTTTTTTTTTTTTTACTGGCAGCATGCATGGCTGCCACCCCTTCCTTTTTCTTCCCCATGCTAACAACTGTACTTTCTAATTGCCATCTATTTCTTCTATGGTTATTATTATTATTTATTAATTATTATTATTATTATTATTATTATTATTAT
>CATIWM010127615.1:0-13069 GCA_949671775.1 Mallotus repandus | reverse complement strand
AATGAAACCATTTGATTCCTTTGAGGAAATTGTTAGGGATTGGACTCGTCCTGAAATGTTTGTAAAAATGGTGAGTTCTCTGTGGAGACAAATCGAACCGAATTACAGGCCACGAGTAATTTTGTTCTGCAGATTGTGTAGGCTAGCTACTTCCATGGCTGAATCGTGCTGCTATCCATGGTGACCGGCTCAGACCCGTAAGCTGGGTTTGGCCTTGAACCGGAAGGGTTTTTGCGGGATTTATGCTGATTATTTTTTGCAATTACTGCCAAAATGGTAGGGTAAATGTGTAATTTGTGTCCTTTATTTAATTTTGAATAGTTGTCATTATTAATTAATTAATTTATTTATTTATTTCATTTGCCGCTAATCTGCTATATGATTTATGTAGGGCCGAATACCTCTTTTCGTCCCTGAATTTTATCTTTTCCGCCCATTTTACACATTAATTTCAAAATTAATTAATTGCATATATGAATTTTTATTTTTAACTGATTTTATCCATGGTCAGACTTTTTTTATTCTATTTCACACATCATTTTATAGCGTGGACAAGCGCGTGAGCCCAATGAATGAGAGGCACGTTGGTTGGTGAAAGAAGAGCTGACATGTTCCTGTGAGCTGACGTGTCCATAGGTAAAATCGGTCCAAAATAAAAGTTCATGGATGAAATTGGTCCAAAATATTTTTATTAAAATTGATTAACTTGGCTAAATTAAAATAATTTATTAGAATTTTTATATTAAGATTGGCTAAAATTATTGAATATTAACTAAACTAAAAAAAATTAAATGACCCATAAAACTCGCAAATAAGTTCGAATATAAGCTTGTGAGTCAACTTATAATTTTTATGTTTAATAATTTAATTTTAGATATATAATAAATAAATTCTTATTGTAAAAATATTTAAAAAAATATATTATTAGAATAAAATTATAATTTTTATTAAATATATTATAATTTATTTAGTAAATAATTTATTTTAATTTTTATTAAATTATAAGTTTAATGAGATTGTAATACTTAAATTGTTATGTAAAGAAAATATAACTTTTTATTATTTTAAAAGTTTATTAAGAAAATAACTAATAATTTTTTATTATCTTATGGTTAATTATGATCATAATTTATTCATATGTTCAGGAACAAGGGCAAAGATGGGGAGAAGGGTTTGATGAAGAAGACAGAATGACCAGGATCATCTAGTCTCCAAACCTACAAGTCATGGGAATTGACATCTAGTACGACTCTGATGAAGAAGTTAAAAAGAGCATAAATACCCAAAAACATTATGACTTTGAGATAATTGTCTGGAACAAGGGCAATAATGTAAAAGCAACGAGTCAAGAGACACCACATAGCAAAAAACATGTAGCCAAAAGGCCTATACCCTCAGTTAACCACGTAACTCATAGTGGAAGAGTCTACCAACCTCTTGAAAAGGAAAAGGATGTCTCCAATGGGAAAGAAATGTCAAGTGATTTGGCTCCGACTAAGGAAGAAGATGATAAGGTTCTTAAGCAGCTTAAGAAAACTCAGGCACAAGCCAGTATTTGGGATTTGCTCATGGCCTCTAAGAAGCATAAAGATGCTTTAGTCAAGGCACTTGATGACACAAAGATCACCACCAATGCTTCACCTTGTAAAATGATAGCTTCTCTAATGAAAGCTCCTGCTAATACAATCACCTTCTCAGATGAAGATCTGCCTCCTAAAGAAAGGGTCCATAATCATCCTTTATTCATACAAGTAATAGTTAGATCTAAAAAGACCTCATGTGTTATGGTGGATGATGGATCTACCATCAATGTTTGCCCTCTGAGGCTGTTGCAAAAATTCAGAATGAATATTGAAGACCTAGAGGAATCTAACGTGATTATCTTAGCTTATGATGACTCTAAGAAGCCAGTCAAAGGGACTTTCAAAGCAGTAGTCACTGTGGGAGATATCGAATCAGTAGTAGAGTTCACTGTCCTAGATATTTCTCTAACTTTTGCCCTGCTATTGGGGAGGCCCTGGTTCCACCTATTGGGAGGCATACCTTCCACCGTACACCAGAAGATCAAATTCCCACTCAAAGATAAAATTATCACCATTCCGGCTGAAACTAACAACATCATTGCTTGCTTGAACATAGTGCCACCAGACTTTCAGATTTCTGTAATCAACGAAGATTGGGTCAACCCAAAGGTTGTTGTAATGATGAAAAAGATGCAATACCTGCCCGAAACTGGATTGGGTGGAAGGTACATTAAAGTCATATAATTTCTTGATTTTTGAGGACAAACTAGCAGACATGGCCTGAGGTATGATCCGGAGGACACTAGAACTAAGAAGTCTACCTCTTTTATTCCAAAAGGCTCAACTGAAGTCTACTAGGGACAGACCGAGAAGTGGGAAAAGGAAGGGGTTGAGAAACCTGATTTTGAAATCTTCAAAGATGTTATTGACTCTGCTAAAGGAAAGCGCCCTCCATTGTCAAAAGATATCACTAAGATTGATATTGATGAACTGATGAAGAATCTAGGACTAGAATCCAAGACTGAGATCCTCAACTGTGAGGAAGTCACCGCCATCCTCAAATCAAGCATAGATGACATTCTATTTGAAGACACTGGAGATGATCTCTGTACTTTTCCTTTATTTGAAACTGATGATGTAATGAACTCTAAAGTTAATGAAATGAAATCAAAATTTGCTTACTTGTTTGATGTCCTTTCTAATGGTATTATGCATTACATTGATCAAAATACTTACATATTTGACATTCATTCCATATGCACTAAACCATTGAACATTGGCATAGAAAATGAACCACACATTTTGCATATTTTGAAAGATGTTACCCCTGAAGAGAGGAGAGAAATTGAAAAAATATTAATAAAATATTCAAAAGTATTTGCTTGGACATACGAAGACATGCCTGTCATCGATAGAGACATCGCTCAACACTACATTCCCACCAAAGAAGGATATAAACCAGTAAAGCAGAAGCTGAGAAGACTCGGACCAGAATGGGCCCAATTGGTAAAAGAAGACATCGAAAAGCAGACTAAGGCTAAGTTCCTAGAGGTGGTAGATTATCCGAAATGGTTAGCAAATGTCGTGCCAGTGCTAAAGAAAGATGGAATTATCAGAATTTGTGTTGACTACAGAGATCTAAATAAAGCATGCCCAAAGGATGACTTCCCTTTGCCTCACATAAATGTGTTGATAGATAATGATGCCTCTTGCGCAATGTATTCCTTCATGGATGGATTTTCTAGATACAATCAGATTCTGATGGCCATCATTGAGAAAGAAAAGACGTCCTTCAAAACATAATGGGGTACTTACTGTTACAGGATAATGCCTTTTGGCCTGAAAAATACAGGTGCAACCTACTAAAGAATGGCAACAACTATGTTTCATGACATGATACACAAAGAAGTCGAGGTGTACGTAGATGACATGATAGTTAAGTCAGAAACTAGAGAAGGGCACCCATATGCTCTTGAGAAGTTCCTTAGAAGGGTTGAAAAGTGCAGCCTCAGGCTTAATCCCAAAAAGTGCGTACTCGGGGTGACTTCAGGCAAGTTGCTAGGCTATATTATCAGTCAGAATGGAATCGAAGTGGATCCAGATAAAGCAAAAGCAATTAGAGAAATGCCAGTGCCAAAAATAGAGAAAGAAATCAGAGGGTTTCAAGGGAAGCTATAGTTCATAAGCAGATTCATCGCCAAGTTAACAACAGTTTACAAGCCCATCTTCAAGCTACTCAGAAAAGATCAACCAGTCGTATGGGAAAAATAGTGTTAGTTAGCATTCGACAAAATTAGAAACTACCTAGTCAATCTACCAATCCTAAAACCACCCAAGTCTGGGTTGCCATTAACCTTGTACATAGCCATTAAAGGGAATGCAATCGGTGCAATGCTAGCCCAAGAGGGAGAAGGGAAAGTAGAACATGCAGTCTACTACCTTAGCAAAAAAATGTTGCCTTATGAGGAAAAGTACAGTCAAGTCATACAAATATGCCTAGCAATGGTATAGGCAATGAAGAAGCTCAGACACTACTTTCAATCATACAAGATCCAAGCTGTGTCCAAAATGGATCCTCTGAAGCATCTCTATGAAGCTTCGTCCCTAGTGGGAAAACTCGCCAAGTGGCTCGTTCTACTTACAGAATTTGATATGTAGTATCTGACTAAGAAGACAGTGAAAGGGAGAGCAGTCACTAAATTTCTAGCCCTCAACCTGATTTTAGATTCAAAAGAAATTCAACTAGACTTCCCAAATGACCTCGGCATGACCATCGAAGTGCAGGGATGGCGTATGTACTTTGACGGGGCAATCAATTAATTCGGAGTAGGAGTCAAAATTATACTTCTAACACCAGAAGGCAAAGTGCTGCATGTGCACTTGGCATGGAAGCTTTGATAGCTCTGGGAGTGACATAATTCAAAATATTTACGGATTTTATGTTGGTAATCAATCAGACAACAGAAGAATAGGAACTGAAAGAACGACACTTGAGGTCGTATCTAAGCCACTTGCAACAACTCGCCTTATCTCTTCAAAAATGCAAATTCATCCATCTCCCTGGAAACCATAACCAAATGGCAGACACACTCACTTCCCTAGCATCAGTATGGGAAGACCAGCCAAAATGCCCATGAAGCCTCTAATCCTACTCAAATAAGAGCAACCTAGCCACAAATGCCTCAGAATAGTAGAAATGAAAGCAGACAATAAACCCTGGTTCTGCAATATACAACAATACCTCACAAAGAGGATTTACCCCAAGTAGGCAGTCGAAAAAGACAAGGCAGTTATCCAATAACTGGTATCAAAATTCACATCATACCAGGGTGTATTATATAGAAGGGCTTCTGACGGGATACAACTCAAATGTTTGGATGAAACAGAAGCTGCTAGAGCAATGGAAGAAGTAGACGAGGGTGTTTGTGGTCCACATATGAACGATGCCATTCTAGCTAAAAAACTAATGAGACAAGGGTTCTTCTAGATGACGATGATAGAAGACTACATCAAATTCGTAAGAAGGTGCCACAAGTGCCAAATTCACGGGGACATCAGCCATCTTCCCCCAACCGAGCTACACTTTATCTCTTCTCTATGACCCTTCTCAGCATGGGGGTTAGACGTAATTGGAGAAATTCACCCAATAACCTCGAATAAACGTAGGCTTATCCTAGTAGCAATCGACTACTTAACAAAGTGGGTTGAAGCAGAATCATACGCAAAACTGGGGGCAAAATAGGTGGCAAAGTTCAACAGAAAGAATCTATTCTGCCAATATAGGATTCCCCATCACATAGTTTCAGATAATGGTGCTCAGTTCCAAGGGGAAGTAAGAGAATTACTAAGGAGTTGTAAAGTGGAGCATCACAAATCCTCACCCTACCGACCACAAGCAAACAAGGCGATCAAAGCTGCAAATAAAACCATCAAGAAGATATTGTCAAAGATGACTCAGACTTATCGTGATTGGGCAGATAGACTACCATACGTATTATGGGGATACAAAACAATAGTCAGAACTTCAATAGGAGCCACTTCTTTTTCACTAGTATACGGATCCGAACTTCAAGAGTACTCCTAGTGGAAACAAAAATCAAGTCACTACGAATAGCAATTAAATTTGAACTGCCTAAAGCACAGTGGGCTCAGCAAAGACATGACAGCCTCACTACTCTGGACAATTAAAGACTCAAAGCACTGTATCATATGCAACTATATCATGCTCGACTTGCTAGAGCCTTCAACAAAAAAGTTAAATATAAAAGTGTGAAAGTAGGAGACTGGGTGCTAAAGCAAGCCAAACAAAATGTCTCAGACCATAGAGGGAAGTTCCGGCCAAACTAGAAAGGCCCATATCTGGTTAAAATGGTTCTATCAAGAGGAGCTACTAAGCTTATGGACTCTGAAGGAATGAGTTCTCTAAGCCTACCAACACAGGTCGCTTGAAGAAGTACTATGTCTAAAGCAAAAAGAAAAAAAAAAGATCCTGTTGAGTTGAAAACCAAAAAAGGCAGCTTATGCAAAAATTAGGAAATTTCCCACTAGGTTGAAAATCTAAAAGGGCGGCTTAGGCAAAAGTTAAGGGAATCGGGAGAAAATACTTAGTTAAAAAACTTGAAGAGGCTAACTAAGGACAAGGGTACTATCAATTCAAAATTTGCATAAATACAACTATGCTTTTCTTAAATGTTTTTAGTAAATATGTGAATACTTGTCAAATCATATAAGTACATTTGAGAAAATGCAATACATCATTATCATTTGAATCCATCGAGCATGCTAAGTATGATTTGCAAATTTTCATTACATGCTTGTTGTTCTTACATATTTTATTATTTCTTCTCTAGATTGTCAGCCACTATCGTCGAACCTCAAAAAAAAAAAGAGCCCAGCTAGGTGCGAAGAGCTTTGAAAAGAGATGCCCTAGGCAAAAGAGAGAAAAAGAAAAAAAACCCAGATAGGTGCGAAGAGCTCTAAAAAGAGATGCACTATGCAAAAGAGGGAAAAATAAAATAAAATAAAGAGGTAGACGAAGCAGAATAATCAGAGAGAATAGTCACAGTCACATCAACAAATGTCACAATCAGGAACATAAAAGTCAATCAATCCAGAGTACAACAACATCAGCCATCAGTACAGAATACAGCATACAGGACAGATGCCTAAATACAACACCCTGAGTCCATAACCTCAGGAAAATAATACAACACCGAACAACCATAGCCAAAAGCCTATACCTAGCCTCCTAGCAATTGCATCGACTATAAGTACTATCAAAAGCAAGAGTTCAATCCACTCAAGCATCCTCGTCATCTGAGCCGGGCTCTGCATCCTTTGCATCCATCTCAAAAGCCGCCAGTCACATATACAGTTGATTGATATGCTCAAGATAAAATATTCACTCCCTCTCCTACTCATGACTAGCGAGGATGTACTCACTCTGCAGTTGATAAACATCATGAATCACATCTTATGCATTCATAAAAATACATGCATTTGCATAAAACATGTACAAATCAATAAAAGAAGAAAACAATACGCTTTGCGCATTAGTGAACTCCATGAAATACTCCTGCGCGCTAATCGTAACAGTGTACCAAGACTAAGCAGTAGAAATAGGCACCTGCAAAGCAAAATAAATCAGATAATGTACAAATCAAGGAAAGAGGAAAACCCTCGTAGAGTCAAGAGACTAATATGAGTAGTGTCTGCAGGCACTATATCTAACAGTGGTGTACCCGCTCTAGGCAAAGGGAAGCGTGCTCCCGCTCCTGCAACTAACAGCCTGTATAACTTGAAGATGCTGCATTCACAAAATCACCAAGAATGACACCACTAGATCCTACACCATTGGCATGTGCCATCCCCTCGGTCCTAAGACCACTCTCCTCATCAAAGCGAGAGGAATATGATCTCCTTCGATGACATCCAGAATTCTGCAAATAAACTCTCATAACTCATGTCATTTACCATTTAATACTAACAAAGTTTGTTACAGGCTTATATGAAAATAGAGAAAAGCACGGCTCAAAAGCATACCGAGTCAGAAGATGCTACCTTAGAAGCAAAATGACCCTGGGATGTTTGCGAAGTCCCAGCACTAGAACCTGAAGGCTGCGAAGGAACTGCTTGAGGAGGTAATTCACTGACCATAACATCAATCAACTATGGTACCAAGGTCATCATATAAGAAAAATGAGCTCCCTCTATGAAATCCTCAAAATGATACCCTCTCTTAGCTCCGTCAAGCTCCTCTTCAACAATCTTTTGACCCACCCCAAAATATTTATTTAGGAGGAGCAACAGGAACTCTCCTCATGAACGGTCCATCCCACCAGTGATAGACTCGCTCACCCGGGTACCATACCTTGTTGATAAGGCCGGGTAGCAAGACCCTCCTCTATGTCAGGTGCCAAGCCACCCCCTTCTCGATCGACCAGTCCTGACGCTCCAACCACCAGCAAGGACAAATCTGCATGAGAGATATATGAGCAAAAGGATTGTCAAAGAATAAGCAAAGCAAAGTCAAAATGCACCATACTTGACTATGGGCCAATCTACTCAAGAGACCCCTCGCCTCTGCAGGACTCTCGATCAAGCCAAAAGTCTTTCTAATCCATCACAGAAGACAGGGAAAGCCACCCTCAGGCAAGTGCTCAATAGTGGGATGAGGAAGCACCCTAAACTCGTAAGCTGAAACCTATAAGAAGAAAGGAATAAGAACACTAAAAAATGAAACAATCCAAAAGTAAGAGGCCACACTCACATCCTGCACGAACAAGTAGCTACAAACGTATGAGCGTCCTCTACAAGTTGCATCTAGACCAGAATACATATGAGCAAAAGTAGTTATGCCCCAACTATACTTTAGCAAATCCCTCAAGTTCCTTATAACAGGTAGCAACTGCAAGAAGCCGGTACCGGAGGTGTTCAGAAAGATAACGACACTCAGGAGATAGAATAAGAAACATCTGACCAACTGCTCAGAGTTAACACGACCCGCGTCATGCTCCGACCTAACCTTCTCTACAAGTTGTGTAACTAGATCAAAGAAGAGCAGCCAGACTTCATAGAAGTAGTAACACCGAATAGATGCTTCAGCCATCTGTTCCTCACAACAACATAACTACATGCCTCACTACTAAAAGGGGCAGGCTCCTTGGAAAAACTCAGCCCAATAATGGCTACAAAATCAAGTAGAGTGATAGTCATCTCCTTGAAAGGCAAATGGAATGTATGGGTAGTATTCATCCACCGCTCAACTAGGGCACACATCGCAGCCTGACTCGACGCATATGAGCCGTAAGTAAGAGTATAAATAATACCATCGAAGCCCTTCTCGGCAACCATCGAAGACCCTGATAGTATGAGCTAACCTTATTAAAGCTACCAGGCAGCTGAATGACAGGCCCAGAGGACTACAACCAACAGGTAAATCAGTTATAGCATTCATTATATACTAAAATATCTCTTTTCATTATTTTTGTAGGAATACATAACAGCTAGAGCTACGTAAATAGCAAGAGCTAAACTACAGCAAGAGCTAAATAACAACAAGAGCTAAACTACAGCAAGAGCTAAACTACAGCAAGAGCTAAAATATAGCAAGAGCTAAACTACAGTAAGAGCTAGACTACATCTAGAGCTAAACAACAACAAGAGCTAAACTACAACAAGAGCTAAACAACAGCAAATGCTAAAATACAGCAAGTGCTAAACAACTACAAGAGCTAGATTACAGCAAGAGGTAAAACTACAATAAGAGCTAAAGTCAGACAGCTAGAGCAACAAAGATAACAAGAGCTAGAATCAGACAGCTAGAGCTATACAGATAGCAAGAGCTAAAATACATGTCAACTAGAACTATACAAACAACAAATACTGAAATCAAATAGCGAGAGCTACAACTAGAGCAACGTATACAATAAGTGCGAAGACAGACAACTAAAGCTATGACAAGCGCTAAGTAAGCAAACAACAAGTGCTAAGTAAGCAAAGCTACAATAAGAACTATCACAACAATAACTAAGAAAGTGAACTAACCAGGTGACCATGAATAGTCCAAGGTCTCCAGGCTATAAACAACTAGAACCATATCTCCTCAAGAAAGTCGAGGTGGATGAGAGGAGGCTCCACCGCTGGTCCCAGTAGCCTCTGTAGAAGAAGTCCTTGCACTAGTCTGTCTAAGAACCGCCTTATCCTTTAAAACAAACTTGTTAAAATAAAAAGAAGCAGTATTCACATTGCCAAAGTCACCAAGATCCTCGGGAATAGGAGGGAAGTCCATAATTCCCACACTACGCAAAGTAACAGAATAACAACAGAAGAAAAAAAAAAAAGCACTCCAAAAAACTTAAAAAAGGCTTATAGAAGGTCGAAGAACAAGTAAAAATTGCTCTGAACTCAAAAATGAGTTCGTTTTATAGACATGCAGGAACGCGTTATAACGTGCCCTAGGCACATGATCATGCGCTCTTCTAAGCCTCACGCACTCTTAAACTCACACACTCACACACTGAGACCCCCGCACATGCACTCATAGGGTTCCAAACTTACATTTCACCAAAAGAACACACAAAAAATGTGCATGAATCATACAAACATGAGCATTGTATATTTTAGGACACTACATTTGACATCACTATCTCAAAAAGCCATATCATTATTCATCAAAAAAGAAAGATGAAGCACAAATAACACAAGCATGTCACATCTACAATTATCACATCATCACATCATTAAATCATGCTCGAAACACGATTAATGATGACATCATCCATGTATTATTACTGCCTCATCACTACTTAATAGTATTTTCACTACTTAGAAGCAAATTTCATATGCTTAGAAGCATTATTTTATCTACTTAGTAGCATTCCATCTGCTTAGAAGCATTTTATCTGCTTAGTAGCATTTTATCTGCTTAGTAGCATTTCATCTTAAGAGAATTTTTACTTGCCTAGTAGCATTTTTATCTACTTAGAAGCATTTTTTTACCTACTTAGTAGCATTTTTATCTACTTAGAAGCACTTTTATCCGCTTAAAAGCATTTTCACTGCTTAGTAGCATTTTCATATGCTTAGTAACATTCTCATTTGCTTGACACCTTAGTAGGGTATAGTAGCATTTGCTTGATGCTTCAAAAGGTTGTAATAGCATCTTCATTGCTTGACACCTCAATAGGTTATAGTAGCACTTGTTTAGCTCCTTGGTAGGTCATAGTAGCATTCCCATTTGCTTGTCACTTCAGCAAGCTCATGGAAGCATCATCTTACCTCACCTGAGGAAATTGTAAAAGCACAAACAGATGATAACTTCTTAAACCAAGTGAAACAACATCAACAATGATAGGTCTGATGTTAAAAGACTAAACTGCACACCATCAGGTAAGTACCTCTTCCCAAAACACATTTTTTTGCATCTCTGCATTACTTCACGTGTATTGACATCAGTACTAGAGGACTATACAACACACATGAAGTAGGGGGCAACTATCATACATTGAATTTTGACTGACTCCAAAAAGGTCTAATGATGAAAATATCTCTCCAAATATGACAAGTGTCTGTTCGTTCGTACCGCCTCTGAAGCATGCCGTGAGTCTGAAAAGCTCGAATCGAGCAAAATCGACTATCAAATAATTAAGTCGTACCTCAATTTTATGAATTATGAATTATCAAAATGATAAGGAGCTTATTTTGAGCAACCGTCGCTCAAAACGTGCAACTCGTCAGATCAGTATTCATATCATAAGACTGAAGTTCAACTTCGTGAAAATCAAAAGCCAATTTTGAGAAAATAGACATTGGAAACACATCCGAAAGCCCTCAAAACTTCTAGAAATGATCCTAGAATAGTGCACATAACTCTAGAAGTAGCGCGTGAGCGAATTTATAGTGCGTGACCACACCCAAACACATTTTGCTCACGCGTGAAAATGAAAGTTGATTTTAACAAATTAAACATTGAAAACACACCCAAGAGGTCCAAAAACCCTGAAAAAACCCCCAAAATAGCATGATTAGAGCCCGGGAGGACTGCATCATGAGTAAATTAGCGTGATCACGTGCCCCGGTATGCATGCACACATGAAAAAGTGCGCACACACATGTCTTAGGACACGTGGTCACATTTTTTTGACACATTTCCCTATAAATAGAGGTCTCTACCTCCTATTTTTACAAGGCAAGAGCCGGGGGAGCCTACATACATTGAAACACTATCAAATTAAAGACTCGGGAGTCCTAATTCACACACTTTTCGCTCTCATTCTACATTTTTTTGTAGGATTTTTTAGACCACTTTTGCACCAAACCCACCCTCATCTTTGTCAAGGCACGCTTCAAAGGTATACGAATTTACATTCTACACTTTATTTTCGACCTCTCGACGAGGAAAGCTTGAAAATCCAATGAAGCTAAAGCTTCAAAAACTCAAAGCAAGCTCAGTCAAATCTAAGGACCAAATAATCATTTTTGCACATTTATTTTACTGTCTTGAATTTTATTTTATTACCACCAGCAGTTGAGAAATTGTTGTGATATGTATGATGAGACTGGCAACTTGCATGCTGGTTGAATAATTTCTGCCTTGTTTTGCTCATAACTAATTGTCATTTTGCATCAATATATACTCAATAAACACGAAAGCTTACTTATCTAAGTTAAAGCTTCGATATAACAACCCGATGATGTAATCATCATCATTTACTATTTATCTCATCATTTAGAAATGTTTTATAATAATTCTTGTAAGAGCATGAACTACGTGTATCTGTTTAGTCACTCATGATGCATCAATCACCTTCGTTGTGCTTACATGATGTTCTAGTGGATGAATAAATGGAATTGCACACAGTTGTGTTAACCTCTATCTTATAGGTGTTTTCTAGATCAGGATTAGATTTACATTTCCACAACTTTCTTTTCCCTTTTTAACTATATTTACTAGGAAGGCCTTGTAAATAATTACGTTGAATTTCTCAGACTTTCCATTATTATCAATATGCTTGTGTGAATGCATACATATCAACTATCATTATTGAAAGTAGGGTGTTGCGGTAGTCATATATTGAGTTTTATAATAAGAGATAGTCAAAATGTAGATGACATCTCCCGAGCTCAGAATCTCTACTGAGGATGATACTCGTTGAGTGACCCGATGTCATCCCTTTCATCTTTTCCTAGTTTTCTAAAAGCCAAGTGGTGACTCCAAATACAAAGTATCTTATATCCCCCTGAGACCAATCATTTGTCCCTATCCTATAAACAGAACGAATGTCCCATTTGGCAAAGTTGCCATGTCCCTCAAAATCCTCAAAAGAAAATTTCGGAACCTTCGGTCGCTGACACATCCATTTAGAACTCTGTGATGCTTCTTCGAATGTCTCAAGTTCTTTTGGTTCTTCAACTATGGCTACATTGGCATATTTGGGATTTGGCCTTCGTGTTCTTGTTGACCTTCAGAGTTGAGATTGTGGAGTTGATTCTTCACTTTCACTGGGCCCACCTTCTTCATTTGGTTGTTGATACACACTAGTTTG
>CATIWM010127602.1:0-14960 GCA_949671775.1 Mallotus repandus | reverse complement strand
CAAAAGACAAAGGAGTTGCTGACCCAACTAGCCATCAAGGCTTCTGCTACTCCAAGAATGTACGCTGCTGGAGAATTGGAGATTGGTTATGTTCAGGGATTGAAGAAAATTTATGGCATGGCTCAATGCACCAGGGATCTTTCTAGTGGTGATTGCAAGAGGTGTCTTGATGGCGCTATTGGTGAGCTACCAAGCTGTTGTGATGGGAAAGAAGGAGGAAGGGTTGTTGGTGGGAGTTGCACCGTTGGATATGAGATTTATCCATTTGTTAATGCTTAATTAATTAATTTTTTTCCATGCATGTTATGCAATATATAAGGCATTTGTGGAGTGTGTTGTTCGAATAAATAAATGTAACATGTCATTAATTGTTATTCTTTGCTTAATAAACCTATCTTTTATGGAGCTCTTGGCCTCAAAGTTTATATCCATGCATGCATTTATTTTTTGTTTATTCAACCAAATAGAATTCATATGCATTTCATTCTTTGTTTTTCATTCGATTTAAACATTAAAATCAAACACAATGAATGTTGCATTGTATTGTTCTAATTTCTCTACGAATTAATATAGTGTCTTTTTATGTTTTAAGTAGACATGTTTACAGAAAGTTTTTCATATATATATTTTTTCTATATAAAAGTAAATTGATTTGAAAGTGAACTATTAAGTCTAAGTTTAATTCGGTCTATTTATATTTTTCTTGGTTTTTATATCTGCATGGCGAATTTGGACTTTTTTTTTTCAGAAGCTTACATTAATTAGGAAGAGGAGGAAGTAGCATCCTCATTCACAATTCTGGTGAATTTATAATGAAACAACATTAAAATGCTCTCAAGACCACATTAATAGTTTGGTTATGTTATTTCGACAATATCAGAAATTAACGATTAATGCTAACCCGCATTCATGTATGTTCTTCATGATCTTCCTGTAACTCTATGTCTAGGAATCGAAGGGAGATTACATTGCTTAACCAAGTTATTATCATCTTTAACATCACATGAATTCTTGCACGAAATGATAAGCAATTTGCTCTTCTTTACTTTACGGCCAATTATTAAATTCTTTTTCCTAGTGTTTTCACCAGGCAGCTTACCATTTCTCTCATTTTTTATGCACTCCTTATAAGTAGCAAGAAAAGGGTCATCTTGCCACCACCCAGCTACTAGCCCTTTCGAAGAAGTGCTTCTTCGTGGTGGCGGTTGATAACTTGATTTTCGGAACTTTTGAGTTCTACAAGTAAGCAATCAACAAAGGGCAAGGTGAGAGGTAGGAAGGATTCTTATAAACCCTCTGATGCCTAAGTCAGTAAGGATAGAGAGAGATTTTAGAGATACAGAGAGTAATGAGCTAAGGAATAGAATGAATAAGAATGAAAGATGTGAGGAGTATTTATAGAGGTAGTGATACTCAAACCTGAGAGGAATAAGATTCCTCATCTGTGTGGGACTTGTACCTGTTGAGAAGTATCTTCCTTATTCCGGAAGTCTTCTTAATGAGGGACTCTCTTCCTATTTGGATTGGACATTCTTCCTTTACAAATAACCCTTATTTAGGATAATTATTCCTTATTATAATAGGAATATATATGTGGGGTATTAAGAGTCCTCCCCAAAAGTTTATTCGGATATTTATATCCGAGATTTCTAGAGCTGATAGACTTGATGACAAGGGACTCAAAACAGTGATTTCTTTGCTGAAAGAGAGACTGTGCTTATGATCGTGTTTGACGCCGAAGGGTGAGCTAAGGTGGCCAACCTCAGTCATTGAAGGTGAGGATACTCGGTACTGAGTCTTGGAATTTTGATGTTTGATTAGAATAACCTTAAAGTGCCAGTTGTACTTTTAGATGCTCGATGTTTATGAAACATCCCAGGGGATTAACCCATCATTGTTATAGAAATGACTTGAGAGGACCAATTTTTGTTGGAGTTTGATTCTTGGTACTATAGAAGCGACCCAGGTTTCTGAACCTTAGTATTATAGAAACGACTTAAGGGTGCAAGCTTCAGTCACTGGACTTAGATGCTGAATGCTATAAAAGTGACCCGAGTTTTCGAACTTTATTATTATAAAAATGACCTGAGGGTGCCAGTTTCAATCACTAGACTTAGATGTTCAGTACTATAAAAGTGACCTGAGTTTTCAAACCTCAGTATTATAGAAACAACCTCAGGGTTCCAGCTTCAGTCACTGGACTTAGATGCTCGGTACTATAAAAGCCACCTAAGTGTTGAAGAAGTACTTGGCTTTTAGTTGCACGCCTTTTGAGATGCCTCATTTCAAATTTCAAACTGTCGCGTCTATTCTTATGTCAGAAGAGGAGACGTTTTGGCTACTGCCATCATAACTACTTGATTAATGAGCTTTTCTTTTCCCGGAAATACCTTTTAAGTCAATAGAGAGGTCCTTAATTTTTACATGGGCATTAAAAGGTATTCCAAAACCTTTCATTTCCTTTAAAAATCCATCTTATTTATTTTGTTTTGCAATTTTGCTTTCTCTCCGTAATTGTTCTTTTGTTTCTTCTGCTTCTAAGTGTTCTCTACTTCCAGTGTTCCCTGCATTTCCTGAAGAATTTCTTTATTTCCCAGGTAAAAACCTCTTATTGTTTTTTATTTTTCTTCTTAGACCTCATGGCTCTATAAGAGCAAGTGAAATCTGATTTGTTTGAGTCAATAGTAAACCAGGGTATGCTTGAATGGTATAGAAGAAGGTATAGCATACCCCAAGATTATATGTTACATACTATGGAGAAAAAGCTTTAGAGCTCATAAACATTTTTTGGATATGGTAAAGATGGTCGTTTATGCTAACCAGTTAGAGGGGGGGTTAAGGTTCCCCATGGACCCTTTTGTTAAGGCATTTCTAAATAGATTTAACATAGCTCCTGGCCAACTTCACGCCAATAGTTATACGATTTTAATTGGGTATATAGAGATGATGCATAGGGAAAGTAGAGAGCCATATATGGATATATTTTGGTTTATGTATAGTTTAAATAAGAAGAAATGGGAGCTGACCTTCTCGTTATCAACTACTCCTAATCAGAGTATATTTATCAAGCTTCCGGATTTACAAAAGTCTTAGAGTCATAATTTTTTTATTATTGAACACCCCTCGGACTTTATCAATGTCCATCATTTGTGGGTTGATGAGTACCATAAAGTGAAGCGCCTCCCGAGATTGTCCGAAGAAGATTCAGATTTGGCGCGTAAGATTCTTGAGTAGAGCTTTTTTGAGAGCACATCTGCTGAGACTTTCTCTCAGTGATATCTTCAGAGAGTTTATCCCTGAGATAGAGATGTTGACTGTAAGTTTCTATCTTCTAAAGGTATCCTTTGACTTTTCTTTCCTTTCATTTATAGATGGCTGATTATTTCGCATTTGCAGACGGACTACTGCTTTCAGATGACGAGCAGGAGGAGTTACGGGAGATTAACGACCTTACTCAGGAACAGGAGCTTTCAGAGACTCACACCGACTAGTAGGTCGAAGTTGATAAAGATCCTGCAGTTGATCTTACTCAAAAAAGTGCTGTCAGGCCTTCCAAGAAGTGTTATAGAAATAAGGAGATAGATGATGAGGAAGAGCTGATTGAGGGGCTATTCATTGAGCGACCTAATCTTCCTGGATGCCCGAAAATGGATCTTATCAAAAAAGAACCCTCCGCATATCCTGAACACTCAAGTTCGGGATTAATGTGTAGAGTCCTTACATTTTTTAGAGGACTTCTAAAGGTGGCAGGAAGTGGGGAGAAATGAGTTGTTCAACTCTCAAATCACATACATTCTCTTGATGTAATATTCTTTACCTAGCTATCTTATAATTGTAAACATTTTTGAGTTTTAACCTTTCTTCTGTTTCCTTTAGATTGCCTAAGGTTTACTGCTGGCAAAGGATAATTACTTTGTCCTTCAAAGTGAGTATAACTTTAAAGAGGTAGAGGGTGGCACCATTGCCATTGTCTATGGTAAGAAGCTGGATGTGGCCAAGCCTGTGCTGGAGCTTGTCAAAACCCAGTATGGTGAGCCCAAAGCTGAAGCTGAGGCTAGCCAAAAAAAGATCCAGGAGCTTGAGCATTCTCAAGCTTAGTTTGCTTAGAGGATTGAGCAATAGGATTTTGAGCTTAGGGCTTTGAGGAAGGAGCTGGCCAAAGAAAAGAAATCCCTAGATAAGGATAAGAAGAATTATCAGAAGATGATGAAGGAATTTCTTAAGGCCTACAAATCTGAGTGTTGAAGGATACTGCTTGCTCAGCATATTGATTTGGACTTCTCTTAGCTTGAAAAGATTACATCTAATGACCTGGCAAGGCTAGCAGCTGAAGAAGATGCTGTAAACAAGTTTGCTTCCAAGCAACCAAAGGGTCTGAAGGTTGCTGGAAAGAAAGCTGCCATTGCTGAGAAGTCCTCTTCTGAATAACCCACCGATCCAAAGGTTACTAGAGAAGAATCAATTGCTGGGGCTAATCGCTTTGCTGTTGAGATCACTTTATTACTTGAAAATCCGTCTTTTAAAAATGTAGATTTGTCTTCTGCTAATGTTGCAACTAGGGCTGTGCATCGGGTTGGGCAGGTTCGAGTTTGAGTTTTTTTGAAAATTTAAAACCGAACCAAAATCTGAAGATTTTGCAAGGGTTCAGGCAGGTGTTCAAAAACTGACAAAGTAATAAGAAAAATGAAAGAAACATTGAAACCAGTAAGCTGCAAATGGCATAATGGTCTTGGCGTCTTTGTGCCTTGCCCATATGGGTTCGAATCCTAGCTTTGTAGTTTTAATTGGTTTTCTTTTCCTAAAGTATAAAAAACCATTGCAGGTTATGGGCTTCGAACCCACAACCTGATATAATAAATGTAGCTGCCTTACCATCTCAACTATAAGCATGTTTACGTTATATTTTAGTGAAAAATATATATAATAATAATAAAGTTTGGATTTCGGTGGGTTTCAGAATCTACCCAAAACTTGTGAATTTTTAAAAGTGGAAACCGAACTGATGGGGGTTGGTTCAGTTTTGGTGCAGGTTTTCAGGTCGGGCAGGTTTTGCACAATCCTAGTTGTAACGCCTCATGAGACTGAGGCTAATGTAAATGCTTAATGTATTTTTTATTTTTTGACTAATGTAATGCAACATTAATAGTAATGAAAAAGTACAATATTTCATCAGAACATGACTTCATTTTTAGTAAAATTTCTTTATTGATAGTATTTTCTGAGAATATCCGAGTTTCAATATCGAGGCAGCTCCTTTCCTTATGCATTTTATCTTATATGCCCCCTTAGTAGTTTTCTCTATGACTTGATAGGGGCCTTCCTAGTTAGGTTCGAGCTTACCTGTTTCGGAGCTGCCTTTGCCGATGTCTGCCCTTCTAACTATAAGATCTCTGACCTTTAATGGCCTTGCTCAAACATGTTTGTTATGATATCCAGCTATTCTTTGTTTCTGAGCTTCTGCAATAATAGAAGGTTGTTCCCTTCTTTCCTTGAGCAAATCTAAACTATCTGACTGTTAAGATTGTTTACTTATGGATCTAGCTCTCTTGCTACTCGGTAGCTGGGTGATCCAATCTCCACTAGTATTACTGCATCCATTCCGTATGCCAGTTTGAAGGGTGTCTCTTCTGTTGAAATTCTGGGTGTAGTTTTGTATGCCTAGATAACATTGTTGAGCTCTTCCACCCAGTTCCTCTTCTTCTCATCCAGTCTCTTTTTTAATCCTTGCACGATGATCCTGTTAGTAACTTCTGTCTGCCCATTTGTTTGAGGATGAACTACTGAAGTGAATCTGAGCTTTATGCAGAGATCTGAGCAGAATATTTTACACTTTTCATTATCAAACTACTTCCATTATCTGTTATCAGAGTATGAGGTATGCTAAATCTACAGATGGCCTCTTTCCAGATAAGTGTTGGGATAACTTCCACCTCTACCCACTTGGTGAAGTGGTCTATGGCTACAATCAGGAACTTCTTTTGAGATGTTGAAACTGGGAATGGACCTAAGATATCCATCCCCCAAACTGAAAGGGCCATGGACTTCTAATTAGATACTGAGTGTTGGAAGGCTTGTGAGTTAGGCGAGCAAATTGTTGGCACTTATAGCATTTCTGAACAAGTTGTAATGCATCTTTAGACATGTTTGGCTAGTAGTATCCTTACAATAATGCCTTCCAAACTAATAAGGCTTGGGCTTCATGGGCTCTACATATCCCTTCATGAATTTCTCTCAGCATATAATTGCCTACTTCTAGTGACACACATTTTGACCATGGGCGAGATAAAGATCTTTTATAAAGTTCTCTGTTATGCATGGAGTAATGTGCAACTCTAATCTTCAATTTTTGAGCTTTGAGTTTATCCTAGGGTAAGGTACCCTGTTCCAGATATTGAATGATTGGCTTCATCCACTCAGCTACTTCTTGGGTGTTTATTACTTTTGTCTCTTCAATACTCGGTTTGATCAGTTCCTCAGTTAGCTTAAGCTCTTTGAATATTTGGCTTCCTTCTACTGCTAATATTGGTAACAGGTCTGCTTCTGTATTTTCACTCCTGGGAATTTATAGGATTTCCTATTGTCCCCTATTATATTCTAGCTTTTTTAGGAGCTATCTGGCTTTCTCTGCGTACTTGACCATGCTCAACTCCTTGATCTGGTAGGTTCCTTTGACTTGATTAATCACTAGTTGAGAATCAGAGTAGACTTTAAGATGCTCAGCTCTGACTTTTATGGTTAACTTAAGTCCTGTAATCTATGCTTTATACTCGACTACATTATTAGTGGTGTTGTATTTGATTTGGATTACATATTTGACTTTGACCTTGTTTGTCCCCATTAAAACAATTCCAGCTTTAGATCCTTGTGCTCTAGATGCTCCATCTATATACAACTTCCACTTTGGATATGATAGAGAGATTGCATCCTCTATCATCATTTCTTGGATGAAGTCTTCTAGTGCTTGAGCTTTATTTGCTGTATAGGTTTATAGATGATATCAAACTCGCCTAGTTAGACTGACCATTAGATGAGACGTTTGGAAGTTTTAGGTCTTTGAAGGATTTTCAGTAAAGGAATGTTTATTCTAACAATGATTGAATGGGCTTGAAAGTATTATCTGAGCTTTTGTGATGTATGGACGACCATCATAACAAGTTTATCCAACTTGGGATACCGGACCTTCGAGCCTCTGAGTATCTTACTAATATAGTAAATTAGGCTTTGTTGGCTTCCTTCTTCCTGGACCAATACTAAAGCAATTGATTTGTGACCAATAGAAAGATACAAGTATAAAGTTTCCTCCAGGATTAGCCTACTGAGTAATGGTGGCGAGGATAAAAACTTCTTGATCTCTTTAAATGCTGCTTAACATTCATTATTCCACTCAAACTTCTTTGTGTTATTCAAAGCTCGAAAGAGGGGTAAGCACTTTTTGGCTAAACATGAGATGAATCTTTCGAGTGCTGTGATTCTACCATTGAGTTTTTGAAGCTCATTCAGTGACCACAGAGTTTTCATATTAAGAATGGCTTCCATCTTCTCCGGGTTTACTTCAATTCCTCTGTTGAAATCATAAAACCCAAGAATTTCTCAGCTTTCACTCCAAAGACACGTTTATCTAGATTCAGCTTGATTCGGTATTGATCCAGTATATAGAGGATTTGCTCAAGATCTTCGGCGTGCTGCTTTACATGCTAACTTTTGACTATGATATCATCCACATATACTTCTTCATTTTTTCCAATATGATCTTGGAACACATAGTTCATCAGTCTCTGGTAGGTTGCTCCGACATTCTTTAACTTAAAAGGTATAACTTCATAGTTATAAAGGCCTTCGTCGGTGATGGATGATGTTTTCTCCTGATCCTCCTCCTTCATTGGGATTTGGTGGTATCCTTGAGCTTCATCAATGAAGCTATATAGGCTATAACATGAGATGGAATCTACTAACTGGTCAATTGTTGGCAATGGATAATTGTCCTTTGCGCACACCTTATTGAGGTCAGTGTAATCAACACACATTCTGTACTTCTTATTTGACTTTTTGACCAGTACCACGTGAGCTACCTAGTCTAGATCTATGACTTCTTTGATGAATCCGACATCTAAGTATTTCTTTATTTTCTTAGCAATCACCTTTTGCCTCTCATATATAAACTTCCTCTTCTTTTGAACTGCAAGTTTTACCTTTGGCAAAGCTGCTTGAGTGTTTGTTAAGAACTCCACTTATTACTCTTTTGACCTCTTTATCTAGCTTGTTGACAATCCTAACTGTCTTCTCTTCAGCTATCTGTAGTCTAAACTTGGTTAACTGGCTCTAGGTTTGCACTTTATTTCTCCATCTCTAAGGATTCCATAGGAAATGCTTCCATCTGTGGTTTGACAGCCAATTGGTAACACATTTTGGCCATTATATGATCTCCAAGGATTGTTATTACCTAGTCTTCTAGAGGAATTTTTATGGTCAGCCGTCTGATGCTTATGAACGCATCAATTTTATATAGGTTGGCCTTATGATGATTCCATTGTAAGCGAAAAAGCCCTAGAGGGGGGTGAATAGGGCTATCTAATAAAAATCAAAACTTAAAAACAAATAAGCAAGACTTAGAAGAATGTTGAGAAGAAAGAATAATGAACACAACAATTTAAGGAGTTTGGATTCTCAATAATCCTATGTCTCCACCTAACTTATCCCCAAGTTAGGATTTTTAATGACCCACAATCTTATTCACAAGATTGAGATTACATAAGAGTTTAAGGCTCACTTTTACAACCTTAAATACAAGAGTTTCTAGGCTTACTCTAAAACAAATTCCCAAGTGTTTTAATGGCTAAACACTTAAAAAAATTTCTTTAGAATAAAATCTCACTTCCCATTTTCTAAACCAAAAAAGTAGAAGAATAAGAATATCTATTCTAACACTCACCAAATCTCATAAGAGTTATACAAATATGAAAAATTCTTTAAGAGAGAATTTGAGAGCTTAGTTGAATGCTTATGAGAGAATGAATGATAAACAAGTTTCTTAACCTTCAATTGAACTCTTAGGATTCTTTATATAGGTAAAAAATTCAAATTATTGTTATTGGAGGCATTGATTATGTCTCCAACATCTCTTGTTGAATTTTGAATCATTTTGGACTTTTTGCAGCTGAAATGACGCTCACGATTGTGAGTGTAGTGTCCTGGCTCGTGAGGGTCAATTTAAGGATTGTTGCATTCAAAAATATCCATTGAATGCTATTGGAATTGTCCCTTATAAGCTGCTCATGATCGTGAGGGTAGCTCATGAGCGTGTCAGACCAAAAGAGCTGAAACAACTCAAAATGACCATCCAAAGGGGACTGCTCATGACCGGCTCATGAGTGGGACTGAAGACGATCAAATGAACCTAAAATTTCTTCATAAAAGTTGTAGATATTTGTCTTAACTTTCCATATCACTTTTAATCACCTAAATTGGACCTCTTTAGCTCAAGATTTTACTAAAATACTAAGAGTTGTGCAACTTGAAATGAAAGTTGCATATGCTGAATTTGACACAAGATTTGCATACCCAAATGAGCTTGGATTTTGAAAGCTTAAAATGTCTACTAAATTTGAAGAATATAACTTTCTTATTATAAAGCTCTAAGGATGTCAAAAGCCTCCTTGAATCTCAGAGGTCGAATTAGCCTAAAAGCACACTTATCAATCCCGGTCGTGACCATACTTGGGACCAATGTCCAGAGATATTTTTCTTTGATATTTATGGTCCATTTTGAATTCCAATTCAGTCCTAACTTATACACACTTAAACAAACAAAATTAAATGCTCAAAATTAAGTTTGTTTAGATCAAAATCAAGATTGATCATTGCTAAGGTCAACATTCTCCCCCTTTTTGATTTTAACAAACTTATTTTGAGTTTCAGAGAATAGTATAAAGTGAAGTGTGAGATAATTTGAATTAAATGAATTTTACTCCCGCTAAATTTATGCATATCATAAAAATAATAACTATAGGGAGTAAGAAATTCAAATAAAAAAAATAATGAGAAATATATATTTCTTTATTTCTCCCCTTGTTTGACATGATAAGAAATATAAATTTTAAAATTTATATTCTTTTGTTAAAAAATAACAACATTAAATACATGACAACATATTTAAGAAACATAAACATGGTAGAAGACAAATTTTACTAGGATAATGCATCACAAAAATAGTACATGTAGCATTTTAAAGACCATGAACTAAAACAATGAAAAACATGAAAGTTCAACTTTTTAAAAAAAAATTATTTCTCCCCCTTTGTAAAAGACTAAATAAAATTATGCAAGTAAGGAAAACAAGGCTTAGCATCATAAATATTAAAACATGATAACATGATCATTAATTAACATAAAAGCTAGCCACACTTACAATGCATGTAACAAATTGCAAGGAAATAAATAATAATAAAAAGAATTAAGCAAACTCAAATTTTTCTCCCCCTTTGGAAAAATCAAAAAAGAATTAAAGGAACATGAATTGAGAAAAATAAGATTGCATTAATAAAAAGATAGGAGTATAATGATATTTAAAATATCAATTGTAAACAAGACATAAACATACAACCCTTGGCTCATAAACTAAAAGAAAACAGAAAATAAACCAAATATAAACTAACATAAAATTGACTTAAATATAAACTAGCAGCTCAAATCTCAGAAACAAAAAATATACTGAAAATAAACCAAACAGATACTGACGAGTAAACAAAGAAAAAAGATGTAAAAAGAAGCTAGTTTTGAAGAAAAGATGGAGGAGGATGATTGAAAATAAAGTTCAATAAAAAAGTTAAGATCAAAATCAAACATTTAAAAAGAATCAAATTAATTACCTAAAACAATCAAGGCAATATGATAAGCACAACATGATTTCACATGAAAATAAGTCCAACCATCAATTTAGCAATTTAAACAAATAATTAAGACAAACTAGAACCATCTATCATGCTAAGTTCATGCTTAATGAGGTTCAATCTCTCTCCATTGCGAGGTTTGGTAAAAATATCTGCAGGTTAATTATTTGTATCAACAAATTCAAGTGAGATATCACCATTTTGAACATGATCACGCAAGAAATGATGTCTAATATCTATATGCTTGGTTCTAGAATGCTGAATGGAATTGTTGCTAAGGTTTATAGCATTTGTATTATCACATTTGATTGGAATGTGATAAAGTTTAATGCCATAGTCCATCAATTGTTGTTTTTGCCATAATACTTGTGAACAACATAAACTTGCAGCAACATATTCTGCTTTTGCAGTGGATAAGGCAACTGAAACTTGTTTCTTACTAAACCAAGAAACTAAACATTGTCCTAAAACTTGACAAGTTCCAGAAGTGCTTTTTCTATCTAATAAACTACTGGTAAAGTCTGCATCAGAATAGTTAATCAAGTTAAAGGATGAACTCATAGGATACTAAAGTCCTAAATGCAAACTTCCACTTAAATACTTGAAAATTCTTTTGATTGCATTCAAGTGGGACTCCCTAGGACTAGATTGGAACCTAGCACACAAGCAAGTGGCAAACATTATATCGGGTCTACTAGCAGTTAAATAAAGAAGGGATCTGATCATACCTCTAAATCGCTTTTCATCAACCGGCTTGCCATTATTATCTTTGTTGAGTTTGGTTATGGTACTCATTAGAGTTTTGCTTGATTTGACTCCATCCATGCCAAACTTCTTGAGAATGTCTCTAGCGTACTTGGTTTAATTGATGAAAATCCCATCTTTGCGTTGCTTGATTTGAAGTCCAAGGAACAACTTAAGTTCTCCCATCATACTCATCTCAAATTCTCCTTGCATTAGCTTAGAAAATTCCTCACACAAGCAATGGTTAGTAGCAGCAAAAATAATATCATCAATATAAATTTGAACAATTAACAAATTATGTTCAGATTTCTTTATGAAAAGAGTTGTATCAACCTTTCCTTTAGAGAAACCTTTTTCTAATAGGAAGTTGGTCAATCTTTCATACCAAGCTCTTGGAGCTTGTTTTAATCCATATAATGCTTTTAAAAGTTTAAAAACATGATTTGGAAAATCAAAATTTTCAAAACTCGGAGGTTGTTCAACATAAACTTCTTTAGTAAAACCATTTAAAATGCACTTTTAACATCCATTTGATAAAGTTTAAAACCCATGTAAGATGCAAATGCAAGTAGTATTCTAATAGCTTCTAACCTTGCAACGGGGGTAAAGGTTTCATCATAACCAATGCCTTCTTCTTGATTATAACCTTTAGCTACTAGTCTTGCTTTGTTCCTAGTTATGACACTTGGTTCATTCATCTTATTTCTAAACACCCATTTGGCGCCTATAATAGGATGATGTTTCGGTCTAGGAACCAAAGTCCAAACTTTGTTTCTCTCAAATTAATTTAACTCTTTTTGCATAGCAACGACCTAAAATTCATCACACAAAGCATCATCAACATTTTTGGGTTCAAATTGAGAAATAAAGGCTAAATTAACAATAGACTTAAGTTTAGAATGAGTTGTTACCCCTTGTGTAGTATTACCGATGATGAGATCTTGAGGATGTGCTTTCTTAAATTGCCAATCCTTTGGAAGATCCTCCTTTAAGGTAGATTGATGCACCTCCTCCCTTTCTTCCTTGTTTGGACCTTCAAGTTCCAAAGGTTTACTCGCATTTTCTTCTTGAGCATTTATATCCACAAGTTCACCTACATCATCATCAACACTGCAAAAATCCTTTCTAGGATCAAGTGAGTTTGATTCATCAAAAATAACATGCATAGATTCTTCAACAACCAAAGTTCTTTTATTAAATACTCTTTATGCTTTGCTAGAGGAGGAGTAGCGTGGGAAAATTCCTTCATCGGCTTTAGAGTCAAATTTCCCAAGATTATCCTTGGTGTTTAATATAAAGCACTTGCATTCGAACACTCTTAGATATGAGATTTTAGGTTTTCTATTGTTCCAATGCTCATAAGAAGTTTTATTTAAAATCGGTCTTTTGAAAACTCTATTTGAAATATAGCAAGATGTGTTAACAGCTTCCACCCAAAAGTATAGAGGCAAATTGTACTCATGAAGCATTGTTCTAACCATTTCCACTGGAGTTCTATTTTTCCTTTCAACTACCCCATTTTGTTGAGGAATTCTAGAAGATGAAAACATGTGTGAAATGCCATTTTCATCACAAAAGCTTTTGAAAAATTTATTTTCAAATTCGGTTCCATGATTACTTCTAATTGAAGAAATACAAAAGCTTTTTTCTTTTTGAACTCTTTTTGCAAAATTTTCAAAAGCTTTAAAAGCATCATTCTTATGAGCAAGAAAACACACCCAAGTAAATCTAGAGTAGTCATCAACTAATACATATGCATAGTGCATTCCACAGAGACTAGCAACTCTAGTTGGACCAAATAAATCCATATGTATAAATTCAAGTGAACCCAAACTTATACATATGTCTTCCACTATGTCTTAATCCATATGCATTCCGGTCATATGTCTTGAACATCCACTATCAAGATACCAACTACTTTTTGTTCTTATGGACTTCAAGCATACCGATAAAATGCAATTTACACATTCTTTTAAACCCAAACCTTTCTTAGCCTAGGTTGGTTAGTCTCAAGGTAATCCAAAGGAAGCAAGTTTAAGTGCCATCTTCTATAGAAGCACACATTGCTAGAGTGACCTTTGGTCATGCAATAAAAACATTCAACATTGGCAAATTTATTTCTCCTAGGATGATATATTTTTCTAATGTGTGAAACAAGCCTTATGTGTTGTGGTGGTGAATTCTTTCTATAACTCTTTTGAGTCATAGTGTGAGACATACATTGACAATGACAATGTGTATTTTGATAGGTTTGTGCAATATATTTATGTGCATTATGTTGTGTAGCATGCCTATTTTGATTATGTCTAGTGTACATATAAGCATGCTTTGGTTGAGGTGCCCTAGTTTGAGTCTTACCTTCTTGTGTCAATGAAGGTTGAGTCTTATTGGACTTTCCCTTATGGTTCGACACATGAGACCTCTTAGCTTTAAAGGCTTGAGTCTCATTTTTGGATGTAGATGCAATAGAATCATGTAATGCTTTAATAAAATTAATATGTGATGGTGATGAGGGAGTCATTCCATTTTTATATCCAATTCCATAAGTATCTCCATAAAATTTTAAGAGTGAAGAAGACTGTCTAAAGTTTCTTTTCCCTTTTGAAATTTAGAAATGGAATTCTTTAATTCTAAGACTTCTTTAGAAAGTTTATGATTTTCATCATTTGCTTTCTTAAGTTAGTCTTTCAAAGAACTTAAGCAATCCAAATCACTTGCAAATTTTTCATTTATTTTAACAAGTTTAGAAAAATCATTTTTTAAGTTTTCAAATTCCTCAGATAAACTAGTAAACTTATACTTGTAAAAAAATTTCCTAGCAAGCAAGCTAGTATATTTATGCATGATTTTGCTCAAAATAGAGCTCTCATCATCATCATCATAATCATTATCATTATAATATTCACAATCATCACAAGATGAGTTAGAAATGGATGGTACCTCTTTTTCATCTTCAAGAACCATGAAGCAAAGGTTGGCCACTTCTTCTTATTCCTCTTCCTTTTCGGATTCGGAGGAGTCGTCCCAAGTAGCTTTGAAGGCCTTCTTTCTATCCTTTGCTCCTTTCTTCTTGAATTTGAATTTGGGACACTCACTTCGGATGTGACCCGGTTTCTTGCATTTATAGCAAGTAACTTCTTTTGTTTTCTTCTTACCATCTCCTTCATACTTTTTATTAAAGTCTCTTGTTCTTGAGGTATGTTTCTTTCTCAAGAATTTTTTGAAACTTCTAGTGAGCATGGCAACTTCATAATCTTTATTACTAGAACCTCTTATTATTTTCTTCTTCACTTTCTTCTTGTAAAGCTTTTAGTGCTATGCTCTTTTTCT
>CATIWM010127573.1:0-11779 GCA_949671775.1 Mallotus repandus | reverse complement strand
CAATCAGGTTTCTCTGAATTATCTGGGGCATCCATTCTTAGTCGAATAGCTGGTTCTCCTAGCAGAGTCTCTTAATCATCTTTGATCTCTCTCCTCCCTAGATTCTCGGTGTTAAGGTCAAATGGTGGTGGTGGAGGTACTGGTGGCGGTGGAGGTACTGGTGGCCTCTCTTTAGTGGAATTCATTTTTTCCATCATCTCTTGCATAATGGCCTTGGTCTGTTAAGCTATTTCTACTTTAAATTATTCAAGATTAAAACTGGTTGATGCTGCCTCTTTCGACATTCTTACTAATCGGCCGGTGTTTGAGCGTGTCCAAGTAGATGATTGATTCGGATCTATAGCTGCAACCACCAAAGGTTAGAAACATGCATAGAGTGTATGCATGATATGCAGGTTCTTAAAAGAATAAACCAACATTCTATTTACACATAGCACATAACATAGGACAAAGCTCTTCAAACAGCACTGCCACCCTTATTTATTCTGTATGCGTATTCAATGGTAAGTTCTTTATCCTATGATTATTGATCAAGTTTCGGTTATCAACAGTGGATAACAAAACCGTCGTATGCAAAAAAACTCTCAAGAATGATACAAACAAGTAACAAATCCTTTGAATAAAGCAAAAGTCCATTTGAATGGGCCTAATGAGCATAATAAGATCATTTTTGACATGGTCCATTTGTAAATGGGCTATAACGGGCATGAAAGGCCCAATTGCAACATAGTCTATTCATAAATGGGCTTGGGCTTTATTGTAAGGCTTGATAAATGGCATAATACACATGTATCTGAAAACATCTTAGTGGAAGTTGCTAAGTTATTTACATGAGTTGTGTCAAGGGTAGAAAGCTACAGCTCCCACAACTATATACCTCTATTACATCTCCCCACTCAAGGGTCCGTGTGATGTGGAAGAGTACATGCTATAAGTGGTAATAGGCGATATTCCACCACCAGGTTTAAGTGAAACACAGGTAGCAAAGTATGGACCATTACTAATTTTTTAGGGATTGATGTGCACATTGTGTGAAAATGTGCAGTGAATGCAATAATATGCAAAGGAAATAAAGATATAATCAAGGATGATAATTTACAAAACATAGGAATTAGTTTCTCTATCCTAGTGGAGTCGCCACTATAGACGGCGGGGTTTAGCGCGCATCTAAGTGTTGGCAACCACGACATTATGTGAGATCAAGGTCCACTAGGAAATACAAAATGGGCTTAGGGCCCATATTGGAGATTGAGTCGCCACTCGGATAAAAGCTAGGACACACTATACAACAACTAGATTCCACAGAGGTACCTAGAAGCCGTCTTCAGAGATCGGGTTTGAAAACTGGGTATGGGCCTTCGAATGCCATCCCAACCTTGCGGTTGGCCTTCGCGTATGTTTTTTACTTTGTTACCCTTAATTATTAAGTTATTTCCTTATTATTGTTGGTAGCAAACGCTTCCATTTTACAGTATTACCAATTTTGCACATTAATCCTTTTCATGCTTATATACCTTGGCATTTAAACAAATAAGGGGAATAAATATTACAAACATTCATTCCAAATATATGGGATATGGATTAGGGATTACAACGCTTTGTAAAAATTGTTACAATAATCAAATAAAATCTCTGAAAAACTGATTAATTCACTAATTATATAGTGATTAAAAATTACCAAAACCTACAACAAATACAGTTAGTTGCATTTCAAAATATACAATTTTACTTACAAAATAACCATAATTAAATTTGCATAAAAGTATACATGTATATTCACATAAACATGGATTAATCATTTAAGCAAACTTAACATGTTACAATTGCATGCAACATATACGTATAATATACCAAAATAAACCAAAAATCTACCAAAGCAAAGTAGAATCAGGGAAGATTTTGGCTAGGAGGTGATCACCTCATTGTGAAGTGGTGATCGCCTCATTATAAAAAGGCGACGCCTCTTCAAAACGCACAACACAAAAAAACTATAACTTTCTTAAATCTTAAGTAACTCAAGTATTCATGCAAAGCAACATAAATCAGGAACTTAAAACCCAATAACTCATATATTTAGGCCTTAAACTCAATCTAAAGAAAACAATTAACACACAAAACAAGTATAAATTCAAGAAATGGAATTTTAAGCAAAATGAGGAATTCACTGGGTCCCACACCACTGGCATGTGTCATCCCATCAGTCCCAGGACCACTCCCCTCATCAAAATTTGACCTCCTTCAATAATGTCTAGAATTCTACAGATAAAACTCTCATAACTCATGTCATTTACCATTTAATACTAACAAAACTTGCTACTTGGTTTCATGAAAATAGGAAAAACACAGCTCAGAAGTGTACCAGGTGAGAGGAAGCTACCCTAGAAGCAAAACGACCCTGGGATGACTGTGAAGTCCTAGCTCTAGAGCCCGAAGGCTGCGAAGGATCCACCTAAGGAGGTGGAGGAGGAACAAACTCACTGGCCACAACATCAATCAATTATAGCAATAGAGTCATCATATTAGAGAAATGAGATCCCTCCAAGAAATCCTCAAAGGGATACCCTCTCTAAGCTCTGTCAAGCTCCTCTCCAATGAGCTCTCAACCCTAAAATATATTCCCTGGGGGAGTAATAGGAACTCTCCTCATAAATGGTCCATCCCACCAGCGATAGACCCTCTCACCTAGATACCACACCTTATCAATAAGACTGGGCAACAAGACCCTCCTCTGTGTCAAGCGCTAAGCCACTCCCATCTCAATCAACCAGTCTTGGCGCTCCATCCACCAGCATGGACGAATCTACCCAAGAAACTCATAAGCAAAAGAATTGCCAAAGAACAAGCAAAGCAAAGACAAAATGCACCATACCTGACCATGGGCCAATCTACTCAAGAGACCCCTAGCCTCTGCCACACTCTCAATAAAACTAGAAGTCCTCCTAACCCATCGGGAAGACGGGGAAAGCCACCCTCAAGTGAACGCTCACTAGTGGGATAAGGAAATAGCCTGAACTCGTAAGCCCAAACCTATCAAGAAGAAAAGAGTCAGAATAATCAAAGACGGAACAATTCAAAAGCAAGAGACCATACCCACATCCAGCATGAACAAGTAGCTACAAACGCGCGAGCGTCCCCTACAAGCTACAAACCAGAATACATGTGGACAAAAGCGGCTGTGCCCCAACTATACTTTGGCAGATCCCTCAAGTTCCTCAAGACGGGTAACAACTGCAATAAGCCAGTGCCGAAAGCATTTGGAAAAATAATAGCACTTAGAATGTAGAATAAGAAGCATCTAGCCAACTGCTCAGAACTAATACGACCTATGTTGTGCTCCAACCTCACGTTCTCAACAAGCTGCTTATACCGAATAAAAGTGGAGTAGCCAGACTTCAATGAAGCGGTAACACCAAACATATCCCTTAGCCATCTATTCCTCATGATAACTGAACTACACGCCTTATCACTAAAAGGGATAGGCTCCCTAGAAAAACTCAGCCCCGTAATGGCTACAAAGTCAAGTGGAGTGATAGTCATCCCCTCGAAAGGCAAATAGAATGTTTGGGTAGTATCCATCCACCGCTCAATAAGAGCACACATCGTAGCCTGACTCGTTGCATACAAGCCATAAGTAAGAGCAGAAATAATACCATCAAAGCCCTTCCCAGCAACCATTTGCTTCACACACGGAGGAAGACCCTGATAATACAAGTTGACCTTATTGAAGCTACCAGGCAGCTGAATGACAGGCCAGGAGGACTGCAACCAACAGGTAAAATGATTACAACATTTCATCAGATACTAAAACATCTCTTTTTGCACCTTTGCAAGAAAACACAACTAGAGCTACAATCATTATAGTTAGAGCTACACTACAGTAAGAGCTAAAACTATAGCTAGAGCTAAAATTACAATAAGAGCTACTTCACAGCTAGAGCTATATTATAGCAAGAGCTAAAAATCACAGCAAGAGCTACATCACAGCTAGAGCTACAGACATCACAATAAGAGCTACATCACAGCCAGAGCTACACTACAACAAGAGTTACAATCTGATAGTTAGAGCTACATCGTAACAAGAGCTAAATCATAGCTAGAGCTACACTACAGCAAAGAGCTACGCAACAGCTAGAGCTACAGTCATTATAGCCAGAGCTATACTACAACAAGAGCTACATCATAGCTAGAGCTACACTACAGTAAGAGCTAAACAACAACTAGAGCTACA
The DNA here is from genome assembly GCA_949671775.1 of Mallotus repandus. Classification (NCBI taxonomy): domain Eukaryota; kingdom Viridiplantae; phylum Streptophyta; class Magnoliopsida; order Malpighiales; family Euphorbiaceae; genus Mallotus; species Mallotus repandus. The sequence continues at coordinate 7,551 of CATIWM010127573.1, read as the reverse complement.
TCACAACAAGAGCTATAAACTACAGCCAGAGCTAGACTACAACAAGACTTAAAATGCATGTCAGCTAGAGCTACACAGACAAGGAATGATGAAATCCAAAAAAGCAAGAGCTAAAATTAAGAGCAACATGTACAGCAAGTGCTAAGATAAACAACTAGAACTACAATAAGTAAAGTTAACTACATCAAGAGCTAAGTAAGCAAACTAACCGGTCGATGATGAATAGTCCAAGTGTGAATCTCTAAGCTATAAATAATAGGAACTGAATCACCCCAAAAAAGTCTAGGTGAACAAAAAGAGGCTCTGCCACTGGTCCCAGTAACCTCTGTACCTCCACCAATAGAGGTCCCTGCACTAGTCTACCCGAGAACCGCCTCATCCTCTTAAACGAACTCATTAAAAGAAAAAAAAGTGGCATTCATATTGCCAAGGTCACCAAAATCCTTGAGAATAGTGCAATAACAGAAAAAATAGTGCAAAAAACTCAGAGAAGAGCACAAAAAGGTCAAAAAATAGGTAAAAGTCACCAAAAACTAAAAAATGAACTCATCTTATAGGCACCGGACATACCTTAGAGTGCGTGACCACACGTTTAGTGCCTGATTAGGCATCTGGGGGGCGTGATCATGCGCCCTTCAAAGCCTTCCGTGCTCTGAGGCTCACACATGCATACACTAAGACCCCCGCACACATATTCTTAGGGTCCCGAACTTGCATTTGGCTAAAAGAATGCATAAAAAACATGCACGAATCACACAAACACGAGCATTGTATATTTTAGGACCCAATATTTGACATCACTATCTCAAAAAGTCATTCAAAAAAAGAAAAATTAAGCACAAATAACACAAGCATGTCATATCTGTAATTATCACGATTAACATGTCATGAAATCATACTCAAAACATGATGAATGATGACATTATCCTTGCATCATCACTGCTTAGTAGCATTTTTTTCACTGAGAAGCATTCTTATTGTTTAAAAGCATTCCATCTACTTAAAAGCATCGCATCCACTTAGAAGCATCTCATTAGAAGCATCTTATTGCTTAGAAGCATTCCATCTGCTTAGAAGCATTGCATCCGCTTAGTAGCATCTCATTGCTTAGAAGCATCTCATTTGCTTAGAAGCTCCTTTCATCTGCTTAGAAGCATTGCATCATTTTTCTCTGCTCAGAAGCATCTCATATGCTAAGAAGCATTGCATCTTTTTTCTTTGCTCAGAAGCATGTCATCTGCTTAGAAGCATCATGTCATTTTCATTGCTTAGAAGCATTTTGTTGCTAAAAAGCATCTCATCGGCTTAGAAGCATCTTTCATTTGCTTAGAAGCACTGCATCATTGCATTTTCTTAAAAGTATCTCTTTTGCTTAGAAGCATTTCATCTGCTCGGGAGCATATTTTATCTGCTTAGAAGCATCTCATCCATTTAGAAGCATTTCTGCATCTTTCTTGGCTTAAAAGCATCACATCTGCTTAATAACATTTGCATTGATACCTAAAGAGGTTATGAAAGCATCATCTTGCCCCACCCGAGAGGATTGCAAGATACATAAACAAGCGGCTGCTCCACCAATGAAACAACTTCAACAAATGATAGGCCTGAAGTCAACAGACTATACGGCACCCCATCAGGTAAGTACCTTTTCCCAAAAAACTATTTTTGTATCTCTGCATTTGCTTCCCGTGTATTGACATCAGTACTAGAGTACTATACAACACATGTAAAATAGGGGGCAACTGTCATACATCAAATTTTAACTGTCCCCAAAAAGGTCCAGTGATGAAAACATCTCTCTGAATGTGACAAGTGTCTATTCATTCGTACCAACTTTGAAGCATGCTAAGAATCTAAAATGCTCGAACTGAGCAAATTCAATCTCTGAATCATTAAGTTGCACCCCGATTTCATGAAATATGAATGATCATAGTGGTAAGTCACTCATTTTAAGCAAACATTGCTCAAAACGGGCAACTCATCAGACCTGTGTTCAACTCATGAGACTAGAGTTCAACTTCATGAAAATTGGAAGTTGATTTTCATAAAACGGACTTTGGAAACACGTCTGTAGGCCTTTAAAACTTTCAAAAGTGACCCCAGAATAGTGTACGTAACCTCGAGAAGTAGTGTGTAAGCGAATTTACAGTGCGTAATCATGCACAAACACATCTAGAAGGTCCAAAAACTCCAAAAAAAAACCCTAAAACAGCATGATCGGAGCCCGAGAAGGATGCATAACCAGTGCAAGAGCGCATGATGACGCGCTCAAGAAGTGCGATCATGTGTAATTGCCCGTGATCATGCTCCCCAGGGTCATGATCACGTGCCCCAGGGCCATGATCACGTGTCCCGGGGCGTGATCATGCATCCCAAATGCATGATCACGAGCCTCAATTGCATGATCACGCGCATTTTCACTTTTTTTACATATTTTTTGGCACATTTCCTTATAAATAGGGGACTCTACCCCCTATTTTAGCAAGGCTAGAGCCAATGAAGAAAAGGCAAGAGCCTAGGAGTGAAGGCTAGAAACAAAGTGGATCGACAAGAGCCAATGAGCAAAGAAAACACCCGCAAGAGCCAAAAGGCCACGCACACTGAAACACTGCCTAATTGAAAACTCAGGAGTCCAAATTCCCACACTTTTAGCCTACTTTCCACATTTTTTTTAGGATTTTTAGACTGCTTTTACACTAAACCCACCCTTATCTTTGTCAAAGCACACTTCAAAAATTTGCATTACACATGTCATTTTCAACCTCTTGACGAGGAAAGCTTGAAAATCTCTCGAAGCTAAAGCTTCAAAAACATAAAATAAGCTCAGTTGAATCTGAGAACCAAATAATCGTTTTTGCACATTTATTTAGTATCATGCATTTTACTTTATCGTCGCCAGCAGGTGAGAAATTGTCATGATCTGTGTGATAAGATTGGCAATTTGCATGCTGATTGAATAATCTATGCTTTGTTTGCTCATAATTAACCATCATTTTGCATCAGTATGCATTCAATAAACATGAAAGCTCCTTTTCTAAACAAGAGCTTCGATATTACAGTCCAACGAAATAATCATCATTATCTACTGTTTATCTCATCATTTAGAAATGCTTTATAATAATTCATGCTAGAGCATAAACTGTGCATCCGTTTAATCATTCATGATGCATTAATCATCTTCATTGTGCTTATATGTTGTCCAAGTGGATGAATAGATGGAACTGCACATAGTTGTGCTAATCACTGTTTTGCAGGTGTATTCTAGATTAGGACTAGATTTACATTTCTACGCTTTTTCTTTCATATGTATTTACTAGGAAAGCCTTGTAAATAATTATGATGAATTTCTCATACTTTTCGCTATTATCAATGTGCTTGTGTGAATGCATATATATCAACTGTCATTACCGAAACTAGCGTGTTGTGGTAGCCATGTATTGACTATTAAAATGAGAAATAGTCAAAAAGTAGATGAGATCTCCTGGGCTCAGAATCTTTGCTAGGGACGATACTCGTTGAGTGACCCGATGCCATCCCTTTCATCTTTTCCTAGTTTTCCAAAAGCTAGATGGCGACTCCAAGCACAAAAGCATCTCACATCCCCTTAAGACTAAACATTTGTCCCTGTCCTGTAAACAGAACGAATGTCCCATTCAGCAAAGTTGCCATATCCCTCAAAATGTCCCTTTGAAAAAAAATCTCAGTCACTCACACCACCACAATATCATTTATAATTTGCTAACAGGGAATAAAGCTGCTTTGCGTATGGGCAATAAGATGAGGAAGAAGAGCTTTCAACCTATTCACAAGAACTTTAGTAACAAGCTTGTATAACACTGTACACAAACTAATAGGACGAAATTGGCTAATCAACTCCGGATGAGTAACTTTCAGAATGAGAACAATAACAGTTGAGTTAGCTTCTTTAGGGATTAAACTTAACTTGAAACACTGCTGGACAAATAAAACCAAATCATGCTGTAAGACTCCCTAATTTTTTTGGGTAAAAAGCAGTTGGAAATCCGTCAATACCTGTCGCCTTGTGGGGAGCCATTGTCAAATAGAGCATTATGGACATCCACACTCATAATCTGACCAGTTACTCTATTCCATTCATTTAGCAACAACTAGGGAACGGTATTGGACGTTCGATTTAGAATAAGAGTCACCCCCTCCTAGTATAAAGTCTTGTAAAAATCAAGTGCTAGCTGATGCAATGTAGATTCCTTATAGATCCACTGCCCATCCATACCACGTAAACAAGAAATTTTATTTTTTTGGTTTCGAATAGGAGCAGCACGATGAAAGTACTTAGTAACCATAATAATTCTTCTTGACGAAGAATTGACTCCAATTTAGCTTCAACCTTCTTATCAAGTTTGATGAGATTTGTGGTTACTCCATTCTCTATGCAACGCTGAATCCCCTGTAAACATGACCAAGCTCGTCTTTTCCGCCTATGGAGATCACCAAAAACTGATTTACTCCAATCCTGCAATTTTGGAGTAAAAGCCATTTGTTTAGCAATTAAACTAGAACCCCTGCAATCCCAAGTCTGACAAAATAAAGAATTAAATAAAGGATGGGCTTGCCAAGCCATCTGAAAGCAGAATTGCTTGGCCGAACCACTAGCAATATCTGACCCCAGAGGAGAAAGCAGCACCGGGCAATGGTCAGATTGAATGCGAGGTAGATGAGAAACACCGGCTTGAGCAAATAACATATGCCACTCCAAAGAACAAAGGGCCCTATCCAGCCGAGCCCCTTTGAAAGTATCCTTCGAAGATCCCCTTGACCACATAAAAGCTGAGCCCAAGAAACCCAAATTAACAAGACCCAGATCATCTACCTACTAAGAGAACTGATTATCTCTGCTACTTCCTACTAAATAGCCATTACTCTGCTCATGAGAGAACAACACGTACAGTGTTAAAATCACCAATAAGAAGCCAAGGCATTTGAATAGAGCTGCCCATATTACGTAGAAGATCCCAAAGCATATTATGAGAGCTCCCATTAGGAGTACCATAGATTGGAGAAAATAACCAGCTAGGTCTAGACATGTAACTAATTTTATAGTGAACAAGAAACTTTTAACCACGATTGAAAACCACCTTTCACACACACATTATCAGCACGTTCCCTACTTATCTTTGTTTCAATTAGTACTAAAATATCAAGTTTATGCTGAAAAGGCAAGTCCTTTAAAACTCTCAAAGAATATTTATCACTGATCCCCATCTATGTTGTCATCCCCACTGAGAATAGGCAATGTGAGATGTGGAATATCAGGATTCTGATAATGATGTAAAGGTTCCCTATCACTAGCCACTTTACCACCACCATCTTGTGTCAATGAAGGTGAATGGGTGATTGTAGCCTGAGTAATAGATTTCCTAGAGTTGTTACCCTGAACTAAAATGTGACAATCGAGAGCTGCTACCACTCTTGGGCCTGACCCACGGCCCATGGTACTTCTCCCCCCTCTAGTACCTCGACCATGTCCTCGGTGACTACCCTCATTAAGGCGAAGGTCGACTTCATAGGACTTAGAAGGGAGGTTACTGTTCCACTCTTTAGTTTCCTTGTATCCTCTTGATTTTTCTTTTGATTCATTGGCATCTAATATGCCATAAGAACCTCAAAATCCTCGCCATTGGTTGACTTATTAGGGACATTTTTCGTCAATATATCATTAATAAGATCGAATCGTGAGCCATTGCTTCTCCTACCGTCATTGCGAGTCCCTTCCTTATTAGTGGAAAATGGTTTACTATTTTTTCTAGGTTTCCTGGAGACTAGCATCCACTTCCCTTAAGATTTAACCACCTCCGGGTTCAGTTCAGGTACCTGGTGAACTCACTCCATCTCCTACTACTGGGATTTCTTGTCCCCTGGCAGTTGCTCAACACCCGCAAAACAATCTTCCTGCTTATGCCCATACAGTCCACAAGTGAAGCATACTAAGTGCATGTTTTCATATTTAATACGTCGAACTCTTCTTTGTTGTCAAAACTTAGAGGGAAGAGGTTTGGACAAGTCCACATCAACACACATCCTTGCAAATTTTCCATGCGTAGCTGAAGATGTAGTTTCATCAACACGTAAAGGTTTACCAATACGTCTCCCAATCTTGAGCAAAAACTCATCATCAAAGTATTCCAAAGGGAAATTTAGGAATTGAACCCAAATAGCTAGATGCGTGATCGAAAAAGTATCAGGGTCAAAATTATAAAACCATCTTTATACTGCCAAATAATGGTCTGCAATAATCCAAGGACCTTCATACAGTGCTCTCTCATATTCCTCCGAGCTCGAAAATCTGACCACATAAACATCATTACCAACTTCAATGACATCCATAGCAGCCTTAATGGACCAAAGGGATTCCAGTCTCCTAACCAGATAGTTGAATCCAATAGTACGCTCGATAAGTTTGATTATGAGAGACTTCGTCCACTTCCCTCGTAATTGTCTTTTCTCCTCCATTGAGACAGGAATAGTAGGACACTCTATATCTTCCTCCTCTCCCTCATCAAAGTCATCATCCGATAATTCATCATGCTGAGAAAAATAAGCTTGAGGTGTACAACCTGCCTTATTATTATAGTCCTCTCCCATGGTGGTGTCACGAAACAAAATTTTACGTCGCATGGGATTTTAATCAAGGTCCACCCGTCAGTTCTAGAGACCACATCTGAGGAAACATGGGACGAGACATCCACTTTTTTGGCTTTTTTGTTAGTTCTAGCCATCAAATCCGCCTCCTCATCATTGGAGAGAAGGCTGTCATTCTTTTCCGCCGCTGCTAGGGCGAGAGACATGTCGAGACTTTTTTGATTTATTCCCTGTTGAATGCTACCATATTGGTTTTTTTTTTAAAAAAATCATTCACTTTAATTTTTCACTTTAAAAATAAATAAATAAATTATGCTTGATTTTTAACTCGATTATAGTGGTCCTATTAAATTTTAGCACCGCCATTCGATCACATAAGCGATCTTAATCTTATTTATATTATAAAAAAGCATAAATTAATATAATGTAAGTAAAATAATTAAATTGTTAATATCAAAAAAATAGAATTGTTGATAATAATCCATACAAATATGAAATAATTTTTTTTTAAAAAAAGAAAACTTTCAAGTTAAATATTCTGGTGGTCTTTACACTTATTTTATTTTGGGTACTAAATTTCAATTGATTTTTTTTTTGGTAACTAAATTTTAATTTAAATATCATCGACAATTCACCAATGATGTTTTGCTGATATAACAACTAAACTTATAATATTTAAAGAATATTCGTTACATCAGCATAGAAGTCAAATGTCTGGTGGGTGTCGAATCCAACAAAATTAAAATTCTACTCTTTGAATAAATATTTGTAGCAAAGTTGAAGTAGAGTCGTTTCCCAAGAGATTGATCAAATTATTAAAATTAAATTTTGCTTTTGAAACAAGAAAAATAAGGAGAGAATTTTTGTTTATGGAAAAATAAAATTGAATTAAAACAAATAAATCAAAAAGTAGAAAATTAAAAAGAGTAAATC
>CATIWM010127547.1:0-62323 GCA_949671775.1 Mallotus repandus | reverse complement strand
GCAAATATAATTCAGTACCAGAAAAATATGCATGTAAGTTATGTCACTATGCTCAAAACAACTATTGAAACCAATTGTTCATTAAAGAGGGGGAAAAAAACTGAAACCAAAGCGTGATCAGATGTCACCTCTTACCCTTTCTTCTCTGTACTCCACTCTCCCCCACCACCACTACCACTAGCTGCGTCTACCCCACAGTCCCTGGCACTGCAGACACCATTGCTGCTTGAGTCTAACAAGTTAAACCCAACACATCGTGAGTTTACCGAGATCATTGGCATAGATTAATCTTTGACATAAGTCACAGATACACAAGTGACATGTCGTCTTATGGTCAGAGAAAGGGCTCGATGAGCAATTTCTCGGCCTTTTTACAAGCTTCAAGAATGGTTTGAATGGTATAGGTTGGATATAAATGGGTAACATTCTTAGTTACTCATTTATTATTTATATAAATATTTAAATTTATATAGTTCATATAAATTTTATCTGCTCATTTTTTTATTTAAACTCATTTAATTTTATATAAATATTTTACATATACTCAAATTACATAATAATTAAATATTAATATTAGTATTAATTTCAATGATTTTGTAAATAAATTTTTACATATATCTTTCTAACTTTTAGATAATAATTAAATATTAATACTAATATTAATTTTGACTATTTAGTTATAAAATTATAATGATATATTTTTGTACGTCTAATTAAAAATTTCTAATGGTAGCCAATTTGAAATGATCATACACGCCAAGACAGATACTGTCATATAGAAATCAGAATAAAAACAAAAATAAATTATACAAAGAGAGCATTTGTAGAGAAATTGTCATGACCATTTTTAAACTAAACTATTTAGATATTGTGATGTGATGATTAAAGGGGAATACTATTATATAATTTTAATACTGTAAAAAAGTTGTACCTTTCAAAACAAAATCACATTTGATAAGAAAAATTAGAACTAACTAAAGAAAAAGTGCAAAACATAAAATCCAAAGCCTTCCCGATTAAATTAACCACAAAAAAAAAAAAAGTGCATAGAGTTGACGGATATTCAATTCAACAAGCATACTTCAGCCAGAACACCTAGGTCCACCATTGAACCAGACACAAATCCATCAAAGCTAGAACACCTAGGTCCACCATTGAGCCAAAGAACAACAGGATCCTCTGACGGGTTCCTCTCAGATTCAACAAAGTAGTAAAATAATTTTTCGCCATGGCTTTCATCAATAGTCACATACCTTCAAATTTCCTTCATAGGAGGACTACTCACGTAACTTTTCAAATTAGTAGTTCCATAACCAGGATTACACAAATATAATGCAGAACACTATTAACATTATGCTCATCGATTTCCATCAACATCCACATCTAAAAGCTTAAAGTCATTCCATACGTGAGATGCGCACCTCCTACTATGTTTAGAAAATATGAGAACTTTGTTTAACCTCATCAATATTTCCTTCTCCAGACATAATGAAAAGCAGGTTTTCCAATGTCTGAAAAGTTCCACACAAGATAATTAAAACTTTGCAATGTTATAATAAAAACTGTAGGGTATACTAATTCTCTTGATCATGAAAATTAAAAGACCTTAAAACAGTATAAGTAAATAACTCAAGAAAAATAAATAAATTGAATGCTTAACTACAATATCAGATCAAGCCCACTTGTCAGCTAGTTTGTAAAAAGAGAAAAAAGAATTCAATTTCATTTGCTCAGTCCAAAGGTTAACACATGAATTACATAAAGTAAAACTTTGTTATCCATTGCATCTATGACCCATAAAAGCTGTATCTGATCAATAAGTTTGTTAAATTTATAAAGATTTACCATGCCTAAGGGTATGCGGGTATAGCTTATGCCATTGCCTCAGTATCATATTCTCTTAATATTAACGTATTTAGAGGCAGCAACAACTCTTTTTGAAGACAACCCACAAGAATTGGTGAGATAAGCGACTGTTAAAGATTGTTGATCTTTTGAGATTGAATCTAAATTTAAAGATGGCAATGTTTGAACATAATGAATAGAACATGCTTTAGATTCTATGATTTTATAATTGATAAAAAAATCAAAGGCAAAATGAAACATTTTTAATCAAAAGAGATAATGGGGTATGGGTTAGTATGTGGCTACTGAACAGTAGAAGCTGATTCAATTGTGGTCTTATCCAAAAATCTCTACAGGTAAATGGCATAAAAAAGAGTTATTTTTTTTTGCAGTTCACTTGCATAGAAATAGTGATAGTAACATTACCCAATTGCCTAAAATAGGAAAATGCTATAGAGAGAAGACTAGGGTTAGGATCATTGTGAGTGTGGATTGTTATGGCTTGGTGGTGAGGGTTGAGTTGGGAATTAAGAGGAGGGAAGTGTAGAAGCAGAGAGCATAAGCTTAAATTAGAAGTAGGGAAGGGTAAAGTTTTTCTCTAGGTAGTTGTACCCTTACCTAAACCTATTAACCCATTTAAAAGAGGGTTAAAATTTTATAATCTTTTATTATCCATTTAACTCTTATATATGTTGGAATCTCACATTGAAAAAGTGCAAAAATAATAAAGGGCTTATAAGCGGTGTAGATTGAACCTTAACACAAGCCAATTGGTTTTGTGATATATAGGCTCAGCTCCATTTATAAGTCCACATGTGTGTGTAGACCAAAACTCTCGATGACTTGTTAACATGGTATTAGAGCAATGATACTGGGCTCGTGTTTAAGACCTGAAGTTGTGTGCGGCCCGTTTATGACCCTGTTTGAGTTGTTAGATGCGGGAGGTGGGAACTGCAGTATAGTATATATACGTCAAGGCCGACCAACTTCTAAGTCCGTGGACTTGTTAACACCACTATAGACATATGATCTATTCACAGTCAAAATAATATGTACCCACGCTGAAATGACATGCATGTGCAAATCATTTGCTGAAAGTAAAGATATATTTGTAAAAAAGATAAAAGTTAAAGATATATTTGTAAAAAGGATGAAAGTTAGTGATAGAAATTATTATTTTTTAATTTCCACATCAACAAACAAATATACACATGCATGTTATGTCAGAATGGACACATGTTATTTTGATTGTGAATAGATTTACATCAAATTGAAAAATTCATTTACTAATTCGCCACAACTTTAAAAAAATAGAAATATGGACAAATGATTAAAGTTCATAATAGTGTTATTCAATAACCTTTAATTAAATTTTATTTTCAAGTTAATCAATACATAAAATTTGACTTAAAAGGGCATTTAGAACATTTTATATTAATATACTTTGAAGTTTTTGATTAAGATATTTTTAAAAATACATTAAAATTTAAAATTTAAATTTTTACATTAAATATAAAAATTTAGAATTTCAACATCTTGATTGTAGTAAACTATTTTTTCTCTCTCTCATTTACAATCCTCATGTTTATTTACTTGTATGTTCCTCATTACTTCTATATTTGTAGAATTAATTAAGGGTGGATTTGGTATTTATATTTATTCTTTATAAGCATAAAATGTTAAAGTAACTACCAAGTTCTTTTATATATATATATATATATATACACACACACAATTTAACTATAAGAGAATGAGATTTGATGGTTAAATTTTATTTTATTTATGTATGCATAAATATTATATATTTTCATATATGATTTTTTTATAGATTTTTGTATAAATATTGTTGAAATTGTACTATTTTATTAATGATCTTTTATATGTAAAATTTAATTTTTAATTTTTATATGTAATTTTTAATATATATATATATATATATATATAACATACACAATTTTACTATAAGACAATGAGATTTGATGGTTAAATTTTATTTTATTTTTGTATGCATAAATATTATATACTTTCATATATGATTTTTTTTATAGATTTTTGTATAAATATTGTTGAATTTGAACTATTTTATTATTGATCTTTTATATGTAAAATTTAATTTTAAAATTTCATCTATAATTTTTAATTAATATAGAAGTTCTAAATATGAAATATAATTAGAAATATTAATTTATTAATTTTTAGGGAAAATTGCAATTTTTGTCATGTATTTTGGCCTAATACACTACTTCATCCTGACATTTTAAAAAATATTTATTCATCTTTGTATTTATTCATCCTTGCACTACTTCATCCCTAACAGAAGGGCTAATGAGTGTTAATGGAATAAAATACAAGGATGAATAAATATTTTTTTTATAATGTCAGGGATGAAGTAGTACAATAGGCCAAAACACAGGAAAAATTGTAATTTTCCCTAATTTCTAACGTAATTGATAAATAATAAAATATATAAGTGTTGGATGAATTTGTTAAAAAGAATATAAATATGGATGTAATGTGATAAATGTATAAATATTATAAAGTGAGATATAATAAATATATAAAAAATATTCTTTTCAAAACTAAAAATAGTGTAATGGATTAGAGAAAAATCACTGTCAAAATTGCATTTTGATGTTTGTGGTTGGAGATGGTCTAACACCTCAAAATTTGAAGGGTGAGTGATATTAATGAGAGATAAACGTGCGCCTATATGTACATCTATAATGTTTTCTATTATTATTATTATTATTATTATTATTATTATTATCTTCTATATTCTAGTAGATATAAGAGTTTCGACTATTTTGAAATTCAAGCTGGATAGACCTACAAGAGGAGCAAAACTCTCACAACAACTATTTCTTCTATATATAGCACTCGAATTCAAAATCTTACTTAAGAGAATCCAAACTCTTTACAATTTATACCAATAGATGTTAATTTCTTAATTATTTATTCATTTACAAATTTCTGGCATTAATTTATATTTGTAAGCCACCATATAAACATTTTATTCATGTAATTGAACCCCCTGGCTCCTTAATCCCTTAGTGTGCCTCACACTTTTAATAACAATGGATACCATATTGATAGTTATTTGTTTCAGTTTTTTGCATGAGACTTATGTTCAAAAATCAGTTCGACACAAGCTTTGTAGGATTTACAAAGGATGGTGCAAAATGATTGGTTGAGTACACTGACATTAAGCTTGTTGGAGAGCTAATTAACCTTGAAGTAAAGTATATTGGGTGCACTAAAGGTAATTCGAGAGTTGCAGGTTAAGGGGGTGTCATAAGGAATTAAAGTGGATACTAGTTGAAAGGTTTTACAATAAATATAGGTTGGTGTTCCTCTAGTGAAGCTAAGCTTTGAATAGTAATCCAAGGTTTGAACTTGACCTGGAATGAGGGCATGGACTCTCAAATAGTGGCAAGATGGTTGACTAGAAGGGAGCGCTATAGCACTACCCATTCCAATCTAGATTATGCTTGTAGAACATTGTTAAACAAGGACAGAAAAATGGTGTACTAACATGTATACAAAGAATAAAACAAGGTGGTTGATTGTCTTACTAATTTAGTATTGCAACATGCTAGAGAAATTTAATAGTTATCTCTTCCACCAAGTATGGTGATTGATGTGCTTCAAGATTATATTATTGGTGTTGCATGGCTTAGATATGTATAGCAATAGTCTTGTGTAGCTTTGGTATACCCTCCCTTGTATTAAAAAAAGTACTATAGTTATTAATTTAAGCCAAATGATGCTGAATTTTCACAAAGTGTTTTGTGCTAATATATGTATATATAATTCTCTTTTTTTACATGTTAGGAATTGATTTCTTATCTGTTGGTGCCTAGATTGACAACATTCCATCCCATCTTATTTTCTTGGAAAGAAGGATAAGTATTAAAAACTTTAATTTCATAGTCTTTTAAAACTTAGATCATTCAAACAATAATAATTTTTCTTTAAGTCCATAAATATAGTGCATTGCCAATTAAATTTAGTCTAATTGACTTGGTCATACCTGTGTTTAGTATTAGTGAAAGTTTTAAATTTAAATATTTTTTGGCAATAAAATTAGAGGAAGTAGAGGGAGGACTTTGATATTGAACCCTCCTACTATACCCATAAGGACTTGACCATTAGATCAAGGCAAGATAAACAATTCAAATCTATTCATTTATCATGTTGTTATGAGAAGTGTTTTATAAATGAAGGATTACTCCCATGATATAACTCATAAATATCGGCCTTTTAGACCTCCATTAATTTTTTTTTCAAAGAGACATCATTAGTACCTAAAAGTAGCTCTTTGATTGGCATGCATCAATAATGAGTTTAATTGAAAACCGGAAGGAATTTTTCACACAATGAAATTATTTTCATAGTAGTAAACCCTGCAACTAATGATATGTGCTTGTATACTTAAGGAAATTATAATAGTGGAAGGTCCAAAAATTGAAAATATAAAACTTGGAATATATTTTATTCACTATTTACGTGAGGCTAACTAGAGGTGAGAGATCTCCTACAAGATCTATTCTTATAAAATGTTGCATAGATATGTCCCTGCATATATATATATTAATATTACTGTTGCGCAATGGAAGCAATCAAAGTGCACAAACAGTTAAATACAAAAGAATAATAGTAAAATAAAGAAGTAGAAAAGCAACACACAAGAATTTACATGGAAAACTCAAAGACAAGGAAAAATCATGGGCAGAGGAGAGGATTTCACTATGTTGTAAAAGGGCGTACAAAGAAGTGTTAAGGCGACTAACAATAATAATATCACAAATTGTCAAACCCTAAAAATAGGTATTAATTCATACAAATAAGGTATAAGTGGAGATAAAATAAGGAGAAAAAGTAGCTCCCAAATTGAGGTCAACCACACTACTCGTTACACAGTCGTGTCATGCCAATGCTTCAATTAGTGCTCATCATTGGACAAAATAGTAGATTCTGACACAACCGATGACACGGTCATGTCTCATATCATGTCACTTTCTGGACTGTATGACAAATTTTGACATAAACACCAGCACGCCCATGCTTAAGCTGTGTTTCTTTCTAGACAAAACATATGCCCCAACACGACCCAAAGCATGATTGTGCCATAATTCAAAACCTCAAAACTATCACATCTTCATTAAATTCACATCACAAAGTCAGTAATTACTTTATGAGTGTGATTACTCACTTTCAACTGCGATTGATTTGCTTGTATGTGTAGCTAATAGCGAAGCTAGTGAATGTAGTATTCATGAACTATTTCTTTGAGACCGTCAACAATTGGCTATTGTTTTGCATGGCTCAGGGAAGCTTTACTCTGTAAGATAAAATCAGAATTTGGGAAAGCATGGACATGGACTTCATATAATTCATTTGTGTCCAATCTAAAAGTATTTTCTAAAAAAAAAAAATCCGTCCTTCTAGAAATTTATGAACTCACTTTTTAAAAAAATCTATTTCAAATTATAAGATATTTAAAATAATAATTAATTTACTAATTTACATACAAAATTATATAAAATATATTTTTATAAATTATTTAATTTTAAAAAATAATATAAGTTATAAAATATACTACAACATATATATATATATATATATATATATATGAAAGAGCCCTAGAGGGGGGGGGGGGTGAATAGGGCTACCGAATAAAAATCAAAATTTAAAAATAAATAAACAAGAATTGAAAGAATATTGAGAAGAAAGAATGAAGAACATAATGATTTAAGGAGTTTGAATTTAACAATAATCCTACGTATCCACCTAACTTATCCCTAAGTTAGGATTTTTCAATCACCCACAATCTTATTCACAAGATTGAGATTACATGGGAGTTTAAGGCTCACTCTTTCAACCTTACAATTAAGAGTTTTCTAGGCTCACTCTAAAATCTAAACCCAAGTGTTTTAATGGCTAAACACCTAAACCAATTCCTTTATAATAGAATCTCACTTCCCATTTTCTTAAACCCAGAAAATAAAAGAATAAGAATATCTATTCTAACACTCACCAACTCTCACAAGAGTTGTACAAATATAAAAATTGTTTAAGAGAGAATTTGAGAGCTTAATTGAATACTTAAGAAAGAATTTGAATAATCAAGTGTCTTACACCTTTAGTTGAACTCAATGAGGTGTTTATATAGATAAACACTCAAAAATATAGTTGTTGGATGTATCAAATAAGTCTCCAACGTCTATAATTGATTGTTGAATAATCTTGGACTTTTTACACCTATTATGATGCTCACGGTCGTAATGGGCAGTCATAATGGGAGGTGTCACGGCCGTGAGGGTCAATAATATAGTCGTTGCCTTTGAAAATATGTCAAAAATGACCGTTTAGAGCTGTCAAGACTACCCTCATGAGCTGGTCACGATCGTGATGATAGACCGTGAGCGGCTCAGAATTTTTGCACTATTTTCAATGCTGTCAAGTTTATTTGTCACGATCGTGATGGTAGACCATGAGTGGCTCAGAATCAGCCTTATATTCCTTCATGAAAGTTATAGATATTTGTCTTTTCTTTCTATATCATTTTGAATCACCTCAATTGGACATTTGTAGCTCATAATATTATTAAAATACTAAGAGTTTCTCATCTTAAGATGAAGGCTGCATATGCTGACTTTGACTAAAGTTTTGTATATCCAAATGAGCTCAAATTTTGACAAGTAAGCTCAATTCATAAATCTTAAGATGTCTACTTCAATTGTTAAAAAGATAGTTTTCTTATTATAAAGCTCCACGGATGTCAAAACTATTCTTGAATCTCGGAGGTCAAATTAGCCTAAAAGCATGTTTAACTCTATTTGATTTCCATATTAGTCCTAGCTTATACACACTTAAACAAACATAGTAAATTCTCAAAATTAAGTTTGTTAATATCAAAATCAAGATTGATTATTGGTAAGGTCAACAATATATATATAAATTAAACTTCAAAAATATGGTTGTTGGAGCCATTAAATATGTCTCCAACGTCTCTTTTCTTAAATTCAAAAAATATGACCATTGGGCCATCACCATAGAAGCAGAGCTTCAGTGCCTACTGTTGAACTTGGCTTTCTGTCACCATAGAAGCAGTGCTTCAGTCGTATGAGCTGAATTATGACTTGGCCTTCATTGAAAGTAATATTGTACCTATGCTTATAATCACACTTAAACAAACACATTAAATGCCCAAAATTAAGTTTGTTAAGATCAAAATTAAGATTGATTATTGTTAAGGTCAACATAACCTAATAGAATTTAGAGGATTGTGAAGAGCAATTCAGTATCAAATGCCAAGTTCTGAAGATTCTATGGAGAATACCATCTAGTCACACCTTTTTCTACTCTTCTTACAAGACCAAATGCTTGAAATATTTTATTGAAGACATGCATGCCACCAGCACCAGATGTAGAACAAGTGCCTAAGACAGGACTTATTAAACCAATTGTTTCAATTTAAGAAAGTCTTTCGGAAGAAAGTGTTCCAGCTTAGAAACAGTAGAACCAAGAAAAAAATGATAATAATAAAACCCAGAAACAACAGCAAACTTTAGAGGCTGTAAAATTCACTTGATTGGGATCATTAGGCTTTAACAACAGAAACCACTTAATAAAATCAAACTCAGCTCATGATCATCAAAGACACGAGCAACAAAAGCAAAAAAAGAAAAATGGCAAGTCAAGGCAGCGACAGAGGTGGCTCCAGGCAAGTTCCGAGGTTGGACTTCCAATCCCAGACAATGAGATTCTCCAAAACTTACATGGGATAGCCCAAAGCAAACAAAGGCCTACGAGCAATCAAGAACATAGCAAATTAGCTCAAAAATAGTATGCCAAATTCAAGAAAATACAATTATAAAAGAAGGATAGGAAGAAGAAGAAGATCTCAACGGAGAACCCAAAAAAAAAATGACAAACAAAAATAGAAAAAACAAGGAGAACGCAAAAAAATGGAAACAATAAAATAAAAAAAATGACATGTGTATAATTTTTTATAAAAGTATGGTATACGTGTAATATCTTATAAAAGGTGAGCATTTTGCTGAAAACCATGTCTAAAAAGGGTATTTTTGTAAAAATTTCAAAAATAAATTTCTTTTTTTATTTTATTATAAATTCAATAGATCCGCTGAAAATTGAGTAATCTTACGGCATTACTCCTTTTAATATATTACACTAGTCAAAAGTTCAATCCAATTAGTAAGTTATATTAAAAAATAGCTCTTTTTAAAAAATAATTACTCATTATAAAAAAAATCATGGTATTGTAATTAATACATATGATAAATTCTATAGACATTAAATAAATCAAAAAATGTTGACTCTTGGGTCAATGGACAATCATTGATCGATAAATTCGATGATATAAATATTGTTGATTGTAATATTTTCAGAAAATATTACAATATTTTCTTTTTGGTTAATAGGGAAATCATATGATCTAAGTATCGATAACTGCACAATAAAAAATAGTTCTCCCATTTTAAATCTACGGCAGTATGAATCGAACCATACACCTCATAATACTCTTAAAGAGAAATTACTATTTGACTATTCCTTCACTGGCGTTTGTCAAGTGTATTTAATGAGACTATCACTCAAGTTTAGAACTTTGTGACAGAAAATTTTAAAGTTGAAAATAAAGTATATTGTATATTAAATGAAGACTTTTCAGTTAATGGTAAATTCTCTATTGCTAGCACTTGGAATATATATATATATTTTAATAACTGAGAGGTTAAGAGAGAAGAAAAATTGAATTTATAATCTCACCTTATATGTCTATCATGCTATAAAGGGAGGACCACTTGGAATACTCTTCGTGATAAAGCTAATAAGGTTAGTTGGAGCGAGCTAATTTGAGGTCTAAGCACCGTACCAAGACGAAGGTTTATTGGATGGTTAGCCGTCCATATGATAATGTTGATGAAGATGTGGAGCATTTGTTTTCAGACAATTTGTACATGTGCGTGTTTATATATTTGTTAGGGTAAAACAAGCATCCTAAAAGCTCTCCTGCAAGAAAATAAATATTACGTAAATTTTGTTAAGAAAAGGAAAAAAAAAATCTAAGGTTGCCTGGCTATTAATTCAGATTAAAAAAAACAGAAAAAGAAAATTCTGGTGTCACTTCCAACCTCAATGTAATTGCATTGGGGCCAAGAGCATGACTTGCGCATCTTATGGATACCCCTATAGAAAGGGTAGTCTACCAAATAGTTTGAAATGGACTTTTCAAGTGGATATTTGCACACAATGCACTAATTTGAAATGACGTTACTCATGCTTAAATGTCGAAACTTTTATATAAAAAAAAAAATTAACATTTTATTAAAATATATGTTAGAATTAAATAAAGCTAGAACAAAAATTTATATTAGTTTTGAGAAATATTAAATTTTAATTGAAATTTTTACCAAAAAATAAATTTAAGGACCATTTAAATTAAATTTTGAATAGTCTAATAATAACAAGAGATTATAGATTTGATTCTTACTTTTTTTTTTTTTGACAAATTAAGAGGTCCTATGACCTTAATATTAATTGATTGCATAATAGGAAGCAACCTTTTCATTTTAAATTAAAAACTATAAAAATTAAATTTTACACTTTAGGCTATCTCTGAGGAGTCACTCTCTCACTGGCCGATTTATATTTTTATTCTTTTATATCAGTATTAACGATAAAAATTTTAAATTGCGCAAAAGGAAATCTAATTTTGAGGCTACACCTCAAAAACTTGGTTGTAATTTATTTATTTATTTATTTTTTAATAATAGTCTAATCACGAGACTCATGAAAAAATTAAAAGGTTAACAATCGAACTCTAATCCCTGGTTTGATTTCGGATCAAAATATTTATCGTGGATTGTTGGCAGGCTTTAAAGTTCCATGGACTAGGCCGAGTATACTGGGCCAGACTCTGAGCTACCTTAGCCAATATAAAGTTGGAAATGACACAGTTTCAAAATTCTGCATTCATTAATGATATTAAAATTATTGAGTAAGAGAGCAAATGGTAACTCATATTCAATATACAGAGGATACTAAGATTATATGATCTCTCAGTTTATTAAAAAAATTATTTGTGGAGATTGGCATTTTGTTCTCTGGTCTCTTGTTTTTTTTTAACTGTATTTGATTATTTACTTTTCATATTGTAAAATATTCTATTTTTTGGACTGATATTGTTTATTTTTTGGATTGATACATGGAAGTTTTCGTCATCTATTAAATATGAATATATTATTATAATGTAAACCGAAAGACAAAAAAAAAAAAAAAAAAAAAAAAAAGGGATAAAGCACTTCAACACATCGCATGAATATAATTGGTTCCAATTTGACGTTCATTTTTAAAGGATGTCAATTTATAGGACCCAGTTGATTATATCTATATAATTTATACCATACCGTAATCAGTCGTAAATCCATATTTTAAATGGAGTGTAAATAATATATTTATTTTAAAATAATTTTAATAATTCAAAACCACACTTTTCATTAAATATAAAAATAAGAACTTAAAAATTTATTAATAATTGAACAAATAAAATAAAAAATAAAAAATAGTTAAAAAAATAGATATTTTAGTAAGAACAAAAGATATAATTTTTTATGAAAAGGAAAAATAAATGTAATAAAATTAAAGTATTTAACATAAAATAGAATATGTGTATTTTAAAATAAAAGTTCTAATATTTTTATAAAAAAATATTGTGAATTTGAATTATTTTTCACATAAAGTTTTAAAGATAAATATTAAATTATAAAAAGAAATACTTATTAAATTTTAAATTTTATAATTTTATAAGTCAATATTTTATATATATATATATATATGAGGTTGAAATTAAAACTTTCCCATTCTAACTTTATTTTTGGATGGATAACAGCATTTTCGTATTAAACAAATTTTTTTTTTTTTTTTTTTTTTGCGCTGAAAGCTTAGTTATTTAGAAGTATGATTTTATTTAAGGCATCAATAAGATAAAAAAAATTCAACTTTTATCTTCCCTCTCAGTTAAAAAAATAATTATCTTTCTTTGCAGAACTGTTTATTAAGGTAAGATTTTTTTAATCTGATTCTTTTAAAAACTAAGTAGATGAGTGTGTCTTCTACTAATAGTTCAAATGGTAAAATATATGGATATTCAGTTTGAGGAGAACATATTTGAACCCCCACCCTCATTCCTTTTCTGTATAATGTTAGAAATTAATCATTTATTCTAATTAAAAAAAAACGTAGATGAGTGTGGCACATTACCTATCGAATTGCAATTTACAATTAGCTTTTTTGACCCAAAGGAAAAAAAAATTAAAAAATTTATCGCTATATAAAATGATATTATATCCCAGTACTTTTTAATTGTTATATAATGCAATCTTATATATTATATAGCAAAGAGTTCATTTTTTTCCGAATGAATGAAACATTTATTATTCTGTTGAAAAAAATAGGAGTGTTGTTTCTGTTTAATGTAAATTGATGAAGTAAAAAATAAATGATTTACTTATGTGAGTTATGGATCATTACATACTCTAGTTAGAAAAATAAATACATCATGCTAGAATGAAATTAACATAGAAAAATAATATAAAAAATTTGAAATTTTCTTAACGATCACGCATTCACATTTATAATTTTAATATATTTTTTTAACATTATCATTATATTAGAACTAATTTTGAACGGAGATTATGAGAAATAAAGATTAAACTCATAATTTCTACCAATGTCGTGGTCACGTGACAAAATGGTAAACCACTCATTTTAAGCGGGATAAATATAATTTATCTATATATATTTCAGTGTTTAAAAATTTGCACATGGATATTTATTGAATTTTTTAGAAATTGAGAAATATTAAAAATTATTTTCAAAATAATAAAAATTATAAATTTAATTGTATGATAGATTAAAGTGAAAAAATGAATTATGTAACTACATATTTTTATTTCTTTATATGATAGTCTTGACATATAGTATTTATAAAAGTTTTGACTATTTTAAAGTTTAAAAAATATGGATTTAAAGAGGAACAAAGCTCTCTTTTCATTTTTGTTTTCACGATAAATAAAATTTGAATTTAAAATCTTACTTAAAAAAATTTAAACTCCTTAAAATTTGAACCAATAAATAGTGATAAAATCGTATATATTTAAATTCACATTCAACTAAAAAATAACATAAACAAAGAAATAGACTTAAAAAGATTTAGAAAAAATAGTAAAAAATAAGAATCATATTGTATTTTTTCTAAAAGGATAATCTAATATATCATTTAAAGTAAAAGGAAAAATATTTAATTATATAGTCACCGCAATTAATTTATAAGAGTTAATTCAGCTGACTTTATTATTGTTGACTGTCATATGCTAAGAAAAACAGACTTGGTCAAATGTTGGTTAAATTTTTATTTCTTTTTGTTTTTTATCGACGATTTCAAATTAAATTTACAACTTTCATCAATGTCATAAAATAAATTTCTATAATTTTTGTGTTTAATATTCGATTACTTAAGTTGAATAAAAACAATATTTGAATCTTTCTAAAATTATATCTTATAAATTATTCAAATTCAGACTGAATTTAACTCAAATATAAACTATTGGTACAAAATTTTTTACTAGTAAGTAACAGAAAATACTACTCACTATATAAACAACTTATTAATAACATATAAATTCATTGACAAATAGAAAAAACTACATATAATAAATTAACTTTTAAATATGATGCTATTAAATAAAAATATCAACGCTTTTAATAAATTTATTTTAAATTATTATTAAGATAATATGCATTAAGATGTTTATCTGTATTAAGATAGAAATTAATAATTAATGATAAAATTAATTTTATAGAAGACTGTTTTTATTTAAATAATATTTTAAATTTAAATTATAATATATGTAATCGCACGTTAAAATAGAATGCAGAAGTTAAAAGCATTGGGAGGATTATCGACAACCCACCCAAGTAGACAGTGGAGAAACACTCCAAAAATTTCAATGATGGAATGAACCAAAAAAATTTGTACAAGGGCCAAAGATGTTACTTTTAGTTTTATCTACAGTTGTCACTAACTGAATTAACCATTTTTTTTTTAATTTTCAAGAACTATTGAGTCAAATTAAAAAATAACATTTTCAGTTGCCATCTAAGAAACAAGAAACAGGCTTCTCTTAAAAAAAACAAAAAGAGCTTCACCTTGAAAGCAGAAATAAAGATTCACAATCAGGCCATGAGAGGTTGATTTCTGCCAAGATATGTATGGGAATTACTTTTGGACTGCCTGTTATGGGAGGGGAACCATTGTTGCTGCCTTGGTGAAGGAGTAGCAGAATAACAGATGTCAACATAAAACATAATAAAATCATCTATTTAGTTAAAGTGAAGGTATTAGTAATGTTTGCAAATTTATTTTAATTTTTAAAATTTGATATATATATATATATATATATATATTAAATGTTGAGCTCTAAAATCATTAAATTCAAAATTTAACAAGTTTCGCTCTTCATAATTCAGTATTTACCCTCAAAGATTTATGTGTTAAATTATTAAAATTCACTATATTTTTTCTATAAAAATATAAAAAAAAATTATTTTAGAATACACATGTTCTATTTTTATAAAACACTCTAGTTCTATTACATTTAAAACATTGTTCTTTTTTTCCATAAAAAATTATGTCTTTTATTCTAGTTAAAACAACCTTTTTTCAACTATTTTTCTATTTTTACTTTGATTTATTTATTCAATTATTGTTGTTACTATACATATTAAAATATAGATATGTACACTTAATAAAAAATAATAAAATAAAATTATTATAATAACTTTTAAGTATTCTTTTTTATATTCAATTAAATTGTAGTTTAATTTTATTAAAATTATTTAATTAATTATTTTAAAAATATATATTATTTATAGTATGTACAAAATGTGGATTTATGATTAGTTATTTATAATTTTATTAAATTATATTTTAGTCAAAATTGGAAGAAAAAAAAATTTTAATCACCTAAAGAAAACCTCATCAAATCATAAATTTGAATTTTTAAATTTTAACACAAATGTATACTATATTTACAATTTTAACTAAACTATAAGATTTTTGATAAAATTTTAAAACTGAAATAAATTGTTAAAAGTTTACAAATTCTATATTTTTTATACCTATAAGCCTAGAGAGAAATATCTACCCCCAAGTAATTTGAGAATTGAGAACCTTCCTTCAAATAAAATTTAAAGGCCTATTTCATTGAACTGTTTTATAGCAATTGATATCTGATAGTGATTATAAATAGTTGTTGCTATTACTATGCCAAATGACTATTAAATGTATACTTTATTTATAAACATAATTTCATATATTTTTAACAATATTTTTTGGTTATGTAAATTATTTAAAAATAATATATAGTAATAAATAATAATTTATTATCTTACTTTATATATTATTAAAATATTAATAGAAATAATTTAAAAATAAACTTTAAAATATAAATATTATAATTATTTAATTATAATTATAATTCAAAATAATATTTATTTAATTATAAACTATTAATAAAATTAATTACATATATTTAATTTATATGAAGTTTTTTTTATTTTTTATAAAGGTAAAACAGTTTAAATAAAAAAGTAAATACAAATCAGCTATCAACTTATAGAAAATAATTCCAAAATAAGATTTATCAAATTTATAACTTTTTTAAATAAAAACAATTACCAGTTATTGATTTTGGAGTTTTACCAAACATTTGAATTTTAGTTGATTGAAAAATTTTTTTATCAACTACATTGATAAGCTAAACAAATACCTCAATTTTCAATTGAATTAGTTTAATACATGTGTGACCTTCTAACCTTTTAATATTAAACTCCATTACCATTTGATCATTCTAATATTTTAACTTACTAAAAAGATTACTTATTTAACTTTCAAATATTTATTTAGAATTTTCAAACATTTTAATATTTTAACTTTCTAAAAAGATTACTTATATAACATTTATCATGTAGTTTATGTGTTTAAATAATTTTATTTAACTTATAAAATACTTATTTAGACATTTCAAATAATATGAAAATTGTTGATAAATTCTATTTTTAGCAAATTTAATTGTTTAAATAGTCATTTTATAAATTTTCGAGACACACTAATAAAAAGGTTACGTACAGAAAATTACAGATATATTAAACCTTTAACTGATATATAATTTGAGTATTTTTCATCAATAAAAAAAGTGATAAATATTATAAATTATAACCAACTTAATATACATACCACACAAATAATACATTCAAAATAAAATAAAATAAGAAAGAAATTTTTTACTGTTTGTTATAATTATTGGATGAAAAAATATAATATAGAATTTTAATTTTTAGGAATAAATTATTAATATTTATAATAAACTGTAGAAAATTCTGTCAAACCTAATGAGTAAAAAATATTCCATCCAATAAAACAGATTCTCATGTAAGAGAAGCCCAACATATCCAGCAGTCAAAAGACTTGCACTCTTATTGCTATTATTTTTATTATTATTATTAATTAATAAAGAATAAAATGGATTAATTAATAGACAATATTTTTTTAATAAATAAATAAATAAAAGACAGAGAAGGAGAGGGCCGGGGCATCTGTGACTGTGTGAGGGAGGGTCGTTGTTGAAGGAGATGGGACCCACAACCGTCTTCCCCTTCTAAAAAGTAGAAACGATAAAACTACCCACTCCCATCATTTTGTATTCTCCATTTTCCACCCTGTCACTCCCTCGGCCGTACCCTTTCTCTCACCTGCTACCTGCTTACCCTGTTACCCTCCGCACGTGCATCCTCCTCCTCCTCCTCCTCCTCCACACGTGCATTCTCACCTTGCCCTTCCCACTATTCTTGTTATTATTCTCCTCTTCTTTTCTTTTTTTATGGTGTGGTGCAACAAATAAAAGTTGGAGAGAGAAAACTTTAAATCTTTTTAAAAATAAAATTTTATTTTTTTATATGTAAAATTTTCTTATAGCCAAGTGAATGCAAAGTATATTCATAATGTATTACATCTTATAGTTAAATTTATAATATAAAAATTAGTCTTATTTTTATAATTAAGTATAAAATATTTAAAAATTTTATTATAAATTTAATTTTTTTATAATGCACTTAAAGTAGATAAATAATTTATCATTAAGCCATTATAAAATAATTTAATAACTACTCTACTATAAAAATATTTTAAAATATATAAATTTTACTGTTGTTAATTTATAAAATTTATGTTATATTTTTATTTTAAACTAATAGTTTGCATACTTTTTTTCCTTCGTTTTTGCTATTATTATTATTATTATTATTATTATTATTATTATTATTATAATAGGAGTCTTATATTTGGGTTTTTGTTGCACATAAACACTCACTCTTTTCTCTCTCTTTGTTCATTTTTTACCTTTCTTAAATTTCTTTTATTGAGACATCATTTCTTGTTCTTGATCTTCTTCTTCTTTCTTCTCTTCTTCTTCTTTTCCTTGTTGTGTGATCAAAATCTTGCAAAGAAAAAGAAAAACCCAAGAATCTTATCTTGTCTTGCACCGATGAGGATTAGGAAAAGACAGGTGCCCTTCCCTCTTTCTTCTCTTTCACCTGTGCCTCTTTCAGATCTCCAGTACTTGCATCAGTCTCCGGTGGTGCAACTTCAACTACACAATAATAATACTACCAACACCAAGAATCTCTTTCAAGAAGATGACACAGCTGCTTATTTTAATCCTCCATCTTCTTCTGATCAATCAAATCAACCGATCGGAGTTGCCGCTACTACCAGCAGCGGCAACAACGCCCACAAACTTTTCTCTGATGATAAAGATGTCATCAACGTCAACAAGCAGCTGCCGGAGGACAAAGATTGCCCAGTTAGTGAGGTAATTTCCCAACTTGTTGAATAATTTTTTAACATATATGACTGCACTTGTGATTACTGTCACCTAGAGAGGCATTTTCTTGGATTTACTTTTGTTTGTTGATTTAATATGCACCCACCAAGAATTTCATGGACTGACTCCTAGTTTTGATTCTTTGATCTTTATTACTGTAGGTTTGGTTGCAGAAAGAAGATGAGAAAGGAGGAGAAGGTGAAAGGAGTAGTAATGATATCAGGTAAGAAAGAAGGGCATAAAGTTAAAAATATACATACATATATTTCTATATAAATATACTTACACATCCATCCATCTCCTTCACTTCTTTCATGAAATGCTGCTGTTGTAGAAATAACCCAAAAAAAAAGTGAAAAGAGAGGATAGCCATTAATTAATTTTTACAAGGTAATAAAAATACTGTAAGTGGGAAAATACTGTTTTCCTGTTCTTTATTAACGTTACCTTAACCATATGATCCCATCTTAGTAATTTTTTTATGTTTATATATTTTTGTTCTTATTTTTGATATCTCTATTTTGGTTAGATAATGAGATAGATGCCCATGCGGTGCATGTTAGCATGGGATGCTGGTCCCCATCTGTTTTATACGCATCTTCCTTCCTCTCTTGCTAGACTTGCACTCTCCATTTTTTTTTACTTTTCTTTTTCCTTTTCGCTGTGAAATCTTCATGTTTGTGGTTTTGGATCGATGTTTCTTTGGTTGATTTTGTTTGATATTATTAGGAAGGGAAGTTTCTTGGGTGCAGAAACAGAAACTCTGCTTGTTCTTCAACAATCAAATTCTTCCCAGCTGCAAGGTAGAGATTTTTACTTTAATTAGAGTAGTATGTGTGAACGTAGAAATTATTTGTCACTGTTTTCGTTGTCTTTTGATTGCATTATATGGCACTAGGGAGATGGTGTCAGGGAGAGAAAGCATTTCCATTGAAGAAAAGGAGAGGGAACTTGGAACGAAGATCATCGAATAATGATGAAACAACAATGGCTAAAGATAATATGAAAATGAAGACAAAAATGAACAAGAAATGTCTGCAACGTAATGGTAACAACAGTAATGAAGTTGAACAAGATAGTAAGGAGATTAAAGATGGTGTTGTTGACGGTGGTGGTGGTAGTAGCAGTACTACTACTAGCAATGCTAAAAAGAGAGTTAGAGGTGGTGCACTTATGGAGGGATCGCGGTGCAGTCGTGTTAATGGAAGAGGATGGAGATGTTGCCAACAAACTCTTGTAGGATACTCTCTTTGTGAACATCATTTAGGTAAAGGAAGGCTTCGAAGTATGACCAATGTTCGAAGCCGATCCATGGCTAGTAGTACTTCACAAAAGAAGTCTGCCATTTCCTCGCAGCCATTATCTACCACGACAATAGTATTATCATCATCGGATGAGCAAGAGTTACAAAAGCATATGTCTCCAGTTAATAATAAACTTGATGAGCGTGAAGATCATGACGGAATAGATGAAAAGAAGTCGCCATTGATGATTTCAAAGAGGAAGATGAAGCTTGGAATAGTCAAAGCTCGATCAATTAGCAGCTTGTTGGGGCGAGCAAATGATGCGGTTAACGTTGCTGCTGAAGAAAACTGCAAGTAGCAAGAATCAGGATCATTTGATGTTAATCTTGTTTGAGATTCTTGATGGAGAACAGATAGATGTGTTTTTTTCTTAATTAAATTATTTATCTTTTTTCCTTATCTTTTTCATTTGTTTTGAGGTTGTCTATAGTGCTGCTCTTTATGGGCTGTGGTTAGAATATTAGTTAATTAAGAAAAAGATGTGTGTTTAGTTTCTGTTTAATGCGAGATTAATGTGTACTTTAATTAATTAATAGTATAGATACACATAATGTGGGGAACCACCATATGAGACCTTAGTTTAATTTAAATGCTTTCTGTACATCTTTTGACCAAGCTCGTAAAGAGAAATCAGCAGTGCCAAATTGGAAGACACAATAATTTTCTTAATTATATTGCAAACTCTTTTAATTCATAAAATTCCAACAAATATGAAACCAGATTTTACTGTTTAATTAAAATTTTTAATAACTTGACAAATAGTTTATATTTTTTAAAATAAGATTTTGAATTCGACTTTTATAAATATATATAGAAATAGGCATTAAAAGAGTTTTGCCTCTTTTAAAATTTATTTAGTGTGAATTTTGAAATAGTCAAAATTCATAATTATTAAAAATCGGTGACATCAAATGAAAAAGAAAAATTTCAATTTATATATTGTATTAAATTAAGAAAGGCAACAACTAACTTGGAGTAAATGATTTTTTAATTAAAATTATCGGTATTCAAAATTTATTAGATTATGACTTATTTAGTTCGATCCGAATAGAACTATAAGAATGGTAAAAAGCTGACAACAACTAATTTAACATATATTACATATACCATAATTCGAACATTATATATCGTTTAAGTGAGAACATTTATTTTAATTGTTCTTAGCGATTATTGGTAGAAAAAATAAATTTTTACTTATAATAATATTTGTATATATTGTTGTCCAAAGAAAAGAAAAAAATATATAAATGGTGAATATTTGAATATTATCTTATATGTATACTCAATATCATGATTTTTTTTTGGTTTTTTATTTTTTTTAAAATTTTTCTGCAGGTGAGCTTCACAGCAAAATTTGTTCATTACATTCAAAAAATATTTATAGATATTCTTCTATCATCAGATACTCAAAAAGAGATGGACTAAAAGTATTAACAAAAATTGATTCATTATATTTACATACATTGTTACCTCAAAGGAATAACTAGCTACAGGCTGATAATTATCCTTCAAGCAAAATATTGTTATCAACATTTCCAGCAGCTACATGCCCCACAGTTTCTGTACATGCTCTATTGTACTGCAAAATCAACGAATCATATGCCATAAAACAGCCGCTGAATGCACACAAGAAAACAGACCAGAACGGCCATGCATAGTGGCTGACTGCACACAAAGAAACACAAGGAGAGAAAGAGAGAACCCATGATTAGTATTTTTATCACTGAAAATTGTAAATGTTTCCAGTTCGATCACCATACACAATATTAACAAAAAAATTTCATTTTTATGACAAGTGATAAGATGGATCATTCAACCTATAATGAATGAAAAAATAAAAAATAAAAACGAGGAGAGAAATAAGGACCCAGTGCAGCAGCAATAGATCATCTCAAACCTGAACAATGAGCACCAAGTGCAGCAGTCATATTCGAATATTTTAAGAAGAAACAGACAATAATGGGTCAAAATTCGAGAATATGTAAATAAATAAATAAATAAAAACAGCTGAAGCTTCCTTCCTGCTATCACCAACACAATAACAATCGAGTAAATATAGCAAAGATAATGAACACATGTGCAGTAAAAATTCATTCACAGTGTCGTCAGCAGTGGCAGGTACTTCTAATATTAATGAAGCTGCTGCTTTCTTTTAACCGCTAGCTAGCTTCAATCTTTCCATCTGGTGCCGTGGTAATTTGTGATCATTCCACACTGGACGAAAGTTTGGCCAATGCTTCATCACCACCAGGCACCATCTGTGCTCATTGACGACAAAGAGCAGCCCTTGCCTAATGCAGTTGTAATGCCTCAACCTGCACAATCATATTACAAAAATAATAATAACAACATTTTATCTACACCTAGATTTTTATATCAAATTTTGCTATGAGTATATGGCATATGTATATATTTCTATGGGCAGAAAAGGATAAAAAAATTTTAAAATTGCATTTTCACCTACAGGAAAAATTATATGGCGAAAATTAAAATAATAAAATTTTAAAATTTTAAAAAAATTTAACCCGTCATATTATAATTTAAGAAACTATATTTTGTAATTTATTTATTATTTTTGTTACTTTTAAATTGGAAAAGAAACTTTTTAGTAAAATATTACTACTAATGATGCACTATTTATGTCGCTGGTAAGTGATATATAATTTTTTTCTTTTATAAATCTAACTATTTGATAAAATATATATCTAAAATAGGTCAAATTAAATTAGTTAGCACAAAAGAGGAAGAAAAACTGCTAGCTAAAACCTGACAGAAGAAATTTTGGACATTAAATGGATTTGCATAGTTTAAGAGCACTAGTGTCTGTCAATCCATTTTCCGTCAACAGATTTGACTAGTGCAAGGGGAGCTTGCTAAGAGTGATACTTGGTTTGCTAACAGAACAAAAGCATGCATTTCCAATTGAACTTGTGTGGACTATACTGATTGGTGTGCTGATTTGTCAAGGCAATTTGCTCCTCTTTTTAACAACTTCCATTTGATTATAATGCTTGAACTGAAGATAATATAATATAATTTTTCTAAACATAGTAAGTATATATTGAAATGTACCCTTTACTAGCTTGGGAAAAAATTAATTAGATTTTTTCTGAATTTTTTTTAATCATTAAACTTATATTTTTCTGAGTATTTTTGTCATATTGCGGGTCAGACATTAATATTATCAATTGTACTATTCAATTTTCAACCTTATAATATAATAAGAAAATTTTGTTTTCTCCATTTGGATCACATTCCAATTAGATTTATAAAATATATGCACAGGTAATAATTTTTATCGATAGAGTGTAATATATTCACCAATCAAATTATTTGATTGGCCTTTTTATTTTATACTTGGTGTGAAGAGTGTAAAACCAACAAAGCTGAGCTGACATGGAGATATTTTCACATAAGTTAGATTTAGAGTTTAAGTTCTAATATATCAGTTGCATTAAATTACTTGTGAAAAGATTTTTATTGTCTTTATAATTTTGCCCAAATTATACTGAATTAATTAAAATTTAATAAACTTCAAATATCGGTGATTTAAAAAAAAAACATGAAAGATTCCCATCTATAAATGTTTGATAAAATTTTTCTTTTCTTTTGCTGAATTATTTGTAAGAAAAATCATTGCACCCTAATGTGTAACCTACAAATCTCAATTTATGCGTCCTACTATATATTAAATAAATATAAAAAAATATATTAATTATAAATTTAACTATTTGCTGCAATATTTAAGGTGTAATATATATCGGTGCACTCAAACAATGGACGTAATTGAAGGTCACTGCCCATGCACCGGCCACTGGCTGAAGGGACCTTCAAAAAAACTGAGGTGGTGCACTTGCACTGAGCCCCCCGGCATGGTTATAATACTACACAGTGGACATATAATTGGTAACGTCTCAACAGCCACCAGAAAATGGGTGGGGTAGGACTGTTAGCATTAAGTTGTGCATGCAAAATTTTGTAGATTTGGTAGTTGAAAATTAATAACTCCTCGTCCAAAAAAATAACAATAAATCACCTTATGAGTGATTTCATTTAAGTAATGTTTGAAATTAAACTCATAATGTATGCCATCATATTAAATAGTTATTGAATTTTTTTATTTTTTTATGATTTTATTCTGATTAAATTTGATTAGTTAGAGTCGAATAAATTTTGATACAATAATGATTAGAAAAAAAATATAATAATAATAATAAGTCATTTTTTAATACAAACATGTATATCTATACTAATAAAATTATAACCGTCAGATTAATACTTATTTAATCATAGTCATTGATAAATATTATGAGTATTAATATATAAAACAATCAATGATTATAATTAAATAAAAATTAATTTAACAGTTCTTATTTTATTTGTATCGAGACAAATGTTTGTACCATAAAAAAAAAAAAAAAGGCAATAATAATAATTTCACTATTTGTTATTTTGTTTACATATGACAATTTCACCTTCATATATAGGTTGCTAGAATAGGAGAAAGTTGTTTCTTTTCATAGTTCAACATACGAGAAGAAGAACCAAACCCCACCACCATTTACAAAGATGCAATGTTATGGTGGATAACAGAGCATTTAAAATCGACCAGATGATGTCAAATTTTTTTGAACAGATAATGGGGTAGAAGCTTTCACCTTTAGTCCCTCATTCTAAGTGTAATTCTCATTATAGTCCTTCAATTTGAATTTATATTCTAAAAAACATTTACATTTAATTTCGTGTAACAAAATCCTTTTTCTGGGTAAATTTCATCTGTAGACTCTAGCTTTAAGTGTATTCTTTATTATAGTTCTAAATTTCAATTTCTATCACAAAACCCCTTTGTACTTTAATTTAACAACACCAAGATTCTTTTTTCTTGATTTCAAAAACTTAATGTTGAAAAAGAACGTTATTATGATATACACTGTACGTGTTGTAATAGTTTGATAAAGAACTAAGATTTTACTAGTTCAAAAAATTAAATATAGTATGATATCAAATCATATTTTAATAAATTTAATTTTAAAATCAAACAAAAAAATTTTGGGGGCACTAAAATTAAATATAGTAATTTTCATGATATAAGTTCAAATTTAGGAATGGTAATAGAAAAGATACATAAAATAGTTTTAAACCAAAATATTTTTGTTAAATTTAAAAATTAGGATACAATTATCAAAAATTGTAACTAGTTGAATTTTTTACATCAATATGTCGCTGTAAATTTTAAAATTATTAATATATTTGACATTTCATAGATGTCACATTAGCTTCTTGTATTATATTTTGATCAAATAATTTTATGCTAAAATTGTCAAAAGTTAAATAAATGGAAATATTTTTTGATAAATTAGAATTGTAAAAAAGTTGCATATGTCTAATTTTTTTATTTGAATGATCCTTATGTGAGTTCAATCTTTTCTGGTGATTATCTCCAAAAATATTTTTAATTATCTTAAAAGTTTCAATGTCCATATATATAAGTTTGATAATTTTTTTAACTAGTTGATCGAAGTGGTTAATTTTTCACTATAAGGGGAGAGTAGGGGGAGACAAGAGTTTGAACCCTACTCTTATTATCTGAATATCCATATTTTTACCACTTAAACTACTTATGGGAGCATAAATTTGATCATTTTATTATTTTCT
This sequence comes from Mallotus repandus, assembly GCA_949671775.1. NCBI lineage: Eukaryota > Viridiplantae > Streptophyta > Magnoliopsida > Malpighiales > Euphorbiaceae > Mallotus > Mallotus repandus. The sequence continues at coordinate 36,552 of CATIWM010127547.1, read as the reverse complement.
CATCAGTAACTATATTTCTATAATATTATTGAATATATCATTAAAAAATGATTTTGAGGGGCAAGCTCATAATTTAAAAAATGGGACCGATACATAGTTTCTAGTTTATGGAAAATAATTTTATATATGTTCTTTTTAATTTAATGGTGAAATTTTAAAACATCCAAATTGAGTCACGTGTCAATGTTGTCACTGAAAATATGGCAAGATAAAAAATAATAAAACATGTCAAGTGATTTTTAACAATATTTATTGATATTTTAAGAGTTGAATTATAACTTAAATTTTTTAGATATGTATTATAATTTTTTAACATGCAAGTTTCTATTTAATTTCTTTAATTTTGAATATTTATATTTTTATAAATCATTTTAATTGTTTTTTAAGTATATTTCCACGGAGGAGCAAATAATATATTAGTTTTATAAAAGAAAATAAAGGTTAAAAAACAATCTTGGAGATGAATTAATTAGTGTTAGCTAGCTCTCTTATGCTTAAAGTAACAAAATAATCATAATAAAAATTGACTAATTAATAAGGCTGCAATTATCTTAGTAATTTATGTTCTATCTTACATGAAAATGGAATGCTTCCTAACCACCAGGCCATGTATGGATGCTTTATCACAAAGTTTTATACGTGATGAGATTGCTTAATACAAATTCAAGTTTTTCAATAATTACTATGTTTGATTTGGATTTGACTACTACAGTTATCTTGATGAGCATTTTGCCAAACATTAATGTCTCCCAATTCCTTGGTGATATATATATATATATATATATATATATATATATATAATGTGGGTTATCACCATAACTTTACAAAAAAAAAAAAAAAGGATAAACATCTCTATTTGCGAAACTAATTTATTTTTTTTAATATTATAAGTTCATTTTTCCTTTTTATCAGTTTCAAATTATAAACAAACAATTGTTAATTTACTAATTTATAGATATAACTAATTATCTAATTGCATTTTACAATTATCTTGTGTAAGGTATATATGGTGGAGATAGCACATTAAGGGCATTGGCAATACTGTTAGTGAAGATGGTAATTTTGTCTAAAATATTTATTTTAACATTTTGAAATTTTTTAATGCACTTTGAAGGGTTATTATATTATAACTTTTAGCCCTAAAAAAGTGAGACAATTTTTGTACTCAGGCACATTGTTATCAAAATCACAAGTTAACTCATATGATTTTATGAGTTAAAATTACTTAAACAAGTTAAAGCAAATTACTTAAACAAGTTAAAGCATTTACAAAATCATAATTAAATAGAATCATATCAAAAACATAATTCTAAACAGTAAAATCGAGCAACATAGTGTGATTTTATGATTTTACTCAATTCTATTATCTATAGTTACATATTACTACATTATGACCCAAATTTATTATAAACTTATTAATTCTTGAGTAAAAAAACAAATTTTGGCAACCATGCTCAAGCGCTAAAATGTGCTTGAAATTGTTAGTAATACTTGGTTTAGTGGTTAAATTCTTGTGACATTATCTAAGGATCCGAGTTCAAAATCATCCATCCCTAGTTGTAATAATAATTAAAAAAAATGTGTTTGAAATCACTCATTGCTTCACATAGGTAAGCAAAGCAAGTAGAAATATATAATAGATTCAAATTGAATTCCAAGGGTGCATTAAGTTTTTTTCTTAGAAGTTCAGGTGCCAAAGATGCAGAAATCCTATGGATGGGGCCTGGCTAAATTATGGCCACAGAGGTAGGCTGCTTATTGCATAAAAGACGCTGTAAACTTTGTGGAAAAAGGTAAATAATGAAGTTGTTAGGGTAGATGTAGATGGGGTTGTCCATTTTTATGACATTGAAATAGAAGCATTAATTGAATTACTATAGTGTAATATAATTGCAACATTATACATTACTCGGTGAATCAACCAAAGCTGTTGGATTGCATTTTTAGGCATATGATTACCTTTTTATTGAGCAGAAGAAGTCAAGCATAGTAGTTGAACTGTTGTTTTCTCATCCCATTCATTCCAAGTTGCACAATGGCGACCTTGGGAGTAGAATTTTCTTTTTTTAAAAAAATAAAAAAATAAAAGGTACCCAATTTTTTTCTTAAATTTTATTTGCAAGTTTTTGGATTTTTCAACCGCAAAATGAAATATTAATTGTTAAAATAACATTATTTTTCTAATCTATAAAAAGTCAGAATCGTTTTATTTAAAAATTTTATTTTTCTTGTGTTAAAATATAGAGTTGCTTTAAGGTAAATATTTCTTCCTATCAAAGTGCTTAATTTCTTTTGTGTGCATACATATGTATATATTATAAAATTTATAAATATATATTAGCAATAAGGATCCAAACGATTTTTGAAAATATTTATTTTAATTTTTATATGAAAGTCTCTTTCTATATATATAGAGTTAGGAATGCCATAAATTTTGTGATTTTAAAAGGTATTGATAAAGTTTGCTCTTGTGACTAATCCTTTAAATGTGATGGAGATTTCTAAAGATGCAGACCCCTCAAGGGTTGAGACCATATATATATATATATATATATAGTTTCTATGGAAAGCTAGAATGAAGGCATGAACCTATCAATTAACTTGTGGAAATGGGGTAATCTATCAATCTATCAATTAACTTGTAGAATGAGACCATATATTCTAGCTTTCCATATAAACCTTTTATATATATATACCCACACAATTATAGGATAAAGCAAAGATTTACAGCCCAACGTTGCATTATTCTTTAATTAAGATGCTGAAAACTGCACATAATAAAGTATGTAAATTAACCAACAATTGTTTAGACTAGTTGGGAGGAAACTATTATCGTTTAAACAACATTTTGAACTTAAATTATCGTATATGCAATCGTAAGTAATTGAAAATTTTTTATTACTTTTATAGTTCTATCCGACTCGAATAAGATACATAGATTTTAAACACCAATAGTTCAGAAAAAAGTGTAAAATAAGAAATATATTCAGTCAAGATACATGTGTTACATCTTTGATTTTGATAATTTTTTAATGGTATGTAGTATGGATATAAATTAAAATTATATATATATGTATGTATCGGCCAGCAGAAGGTACAAAAGTTCAGCAAAATGGGGGTGCTTTTGAGAAGGTGATGTAGCTTAGAGACAGGCTAGAGAATACAAAATACCAAACCAATGGAAATGAATATGAAATTGAATCATTTGCAATTAATCATGATTATAATTCATAATCATTCGATGATTGATTCAAATTAGCTGCCGGGTGGACCCTTTTGCTTTAAAAGGAGTCTTAGTCTATTACATTATTGATGAAACAAGACATCTGATATATATAATGGTATGTCTCTAGAGGTAGAGCAGCACGTTTTACTTATCCAATATTCCATAAAATTAATGTCGGGAAATTTCATTTTTACGGAAGCACATGAGGATCAGAAAATTATTTGAGGTAATAAATAAATATAATAACAATAAAAATATATATATATAACACATCAATTTAACGTGATTTATCGTAAGTTTATGTCTAAGGACGAAAAAAATAACAAATTCACTTCACCAAAATAAAAGTACAGAAAAATAACATAAAGATCAACACTCAACCCTTGAACCCATTTACATCTAAATAAGTTCATCCAACAAATCTCTGACCCTAAAAAGATTAACATATCTCACACAAGATATTAAAAGGAGACACCTAACAGCTTATATCTAAAATATCATAATGGCACCTTAGTGTCTTTCGGCACACCCAATACATATAACTTCTGCTCTATTTACAGAGAAACATAATATTCTAATAACCAAGAATTCTCCTCAACAAGAAAGAACCATTTAATTGCCAAATAAAAGTCAAATCCTTTTTGGGAAGGATTTTCTTGACTTGGCCACCAAGTAAATCATAAATGCAATTGTACTTTAAACAAATGATGTTGCGGGCCAAAAAATTCAAGGCATATATTTAACAATCTCCACCTTAGCTTGAATTTTTTTGTATCTAAAAACTTGCTCCACCTTCTCCACAGATGCCTTAATTCATCATGATAGATGTGAATCATCAACATGGGTTTTCAAGGAAGTACCTACTGCCCAAGCCTGTATGGCAGAGATGGCCTTTTTATCCAAATTCTCCATCTTCTCTTTATTTATTGTGGATGCCAATTTCTCCCTCTCTAACAATGTTTTATGCATCCAATTGTGTGTCAAAAATACTCGTACCAATACCCAGAAGTCATACTGCAATACAATTTCTCTATCTCAAACCTTAATGTCGCCAATAACAAAATCTCAAATAATTATAGACAACTCTGATACCACTTGTTAGAAAATTTAATCTTTGCGGAAGTGCGTGAGCATCAGAAAATTATTTGAGATAATAAACAAACATGACAACGATAGGGAACATACACAAAACACACCAATTTAACGTTGTTTGGCGCAATTCTATGTCCACAAGCGAAGGAGATAATAAATTTACTTCACCAAAACAAGTGTATAAGAAAATAACATGGAGATCAACACTCAACCCTTAAACCTATTTACACCCAAATAAGCTCACCCAAAAAATCTTTGGCCCTAAAGAGATTAACATGTCTTTAACAAAATATCTAAAGGAGACACCTAAAAGCTTATACCTAAAACATCATGATGACACCTTTGGTGCGTTTTCGGCACACCCAATACATATGACTTCGGCCCTATTTAGAGAGGAACATAATATCCTAATAATTAACGATTCTCTTCAATAGAAAAGAACCATTTAATTCCTAAATAAGAGTCAAATCCTTTTTAGGAAGGATTTCCTTAACTTGGCCGCCAAGTAGATCACAAATGCAATTAGGCTTTAAACAAATGATGTTGCGGGCCAAAAAATTCAAGGCATATATTTAATAATTAATCGCGTGCAATAACACGTGATTAATTATGAAAGATAAATTAGTCTTAATTTGGAGATAAATTTCTTAATTTAGAGAACATAAACTAAAAGTTTAAATTTAATTTCAATGATAAGCAATCAAATCTTAATAAAAAGTATTTTTATTCTGGAGATAACAAGATAAAATAGAGATGAAATAAATATTTCAAATAACAAAATAAGAAAAATTCAAAATATGTAATCTTTAATTGTTCGTGTTACACGACTGTGTGCATTTGAGGCTCTTAATGCTTGAAACTTTTAACTCTCAAGCACAATCATGTGAAAGAAAATGCACAACCGTGTCTGATTCTAGGCTGTCAACTCTGTTTTACTCAACTTCAAGCATAACCATGTCATAAACCCGCACAACCATGCACTGTCTTGATCCCTCAAATGAACGGTCTTCATCATTAACCTAAACTTGCAAAATAAATCGCCCTCAAGTTACTTTTTGGATATCCAAGGCTCATATTTAGCTAGAACGAAGTAAGATCAACAACATTGAAGGTTTTTGAAATTACCATCCAACTTGGCAAATTTATTATGTAAGCTTTATTGTTGATCTTCTGAACAACCTTATGCAGTCCATACTTTCTTTGTTGAAGCTTGCTATTGTCACATTGTATTCTAGCATTACTAATGAACACCATCATTCATCTCCAACATCAAATACTTTAAACTGCTTATGCTTGTTTGCCTCCATATTGTACTTTGCATTAGCTTTCTTTAACCTATTCTTGACATCTATTTGCACTTCTTGTACTTGCTTTGCCAGATCATTAGTTGCTCCACTAAGACTAGGTATCTTTGGAAGCTTCACCAAATCCAAAGCATGATTAAGACATTTCATGTACACAATAGAAAATGGAAATCTACTTGTTGCACTATAAATGATGTTATTAGAGGTAAACTCCTATTGTACTATGGCAAAATCTCATTGCTTCAGCCTATCCATGCAAAGACTTTGAATAAGATTACCTAAGGTCCTATTAACCACTTATGTCTACCCATTAGTCTATAGATGTCTTGTACTACTAAAGTTCAATGATGAGTTAAACAACTTCCAAAGAGTCATCCAAAAGTGACTAAGAAACTTAGTGTCATGATCAGATATGATGGTTTTTGGCACTCCATGCAACCTCATAACCTCCTTAAGAAAAATAGTTTGGTTATAAAAGATACATATATAGTCTTCTTACATGGCAAAAAATGCGCTATCTTGAAAAATTTGTTAACCATAACAAACACAAAATCCATACCTTATTGAGTTCATGGCAAACTAAACATGATGTCCATAGAAAGATCTTCATATATAGCATTAGGAACTGGTAATGGCATGTATAACCCAGAATTATGTGTCTGTCCCTTTGCCGTTTGACACATATAACACCTAGACACAATGTTTGTCACATCCCTCCTCAATCTAGGCCTATAATACTACTCCCTTACAGCATCAATCTAGGCCAATAATAAACTCTTTTAAGATGTCCCCCCAAGCCTCCTTCATACAAATCTCTAATGATTTCTCACGAAGATACATTCAAGGAAGACAAAGATGTCCATTCTTTATGAGAAAACCATCATGTATATAGAAATCACCACAAGGTTGCTTACTCGCACAATTAACCCATATCTATTTAAAATCATCATCTTCCACATACAACTCCTTCAATGTCTTAAATCCTACTCTTTCCCAACTTAAAGTTCTCATTAATGCCACTCATTGACTTAATACATCAGCTACCTTATTCTACCGGCCTGACTTATGAACAAGCTTATAAGGAAATTTCTTTAAATAAGTCAACCAACTAGCATGCATATCACCCTTAATATGCTTCTACGCGCTTAAATTTTTCAAAACTTGATGATCAGTATAAAGAATGAACTCCTTAGCCATGAGATAATGCTCTCAAATTTTTAAAACCCTCATAACAGCATAAAATTCTTTATTATAGGTAGCCTATTTTCACCTAGCTTCACACAACCTCTCACTAAATAAAGCTATCAACCTCTTCTCTAAGAATAAAGCAGCCCCTATACCTACTCCACCAGCATCACACTTTACTTCAAATAATTTCTTAAAATCTGATAATTCTAAGATAAACGTTGTACTTAGCTTCTCTTTAATCAAAGTAAAGCCACTCTCTTCCTTCTCACCCTAATGAAACCTTCCCTTTGTCAAACATTCAGTTTTAGGTGTTATAATGCTACTGAAATATTTAATAAACCTCCTATAAAATGTTACTAACCCATAGAAGCTCCTTACATCACTTACATTCTTCAAGGTAGGTTCCTAATAGCTTTTACTTTTTCTTCATTTACTTTAGTTCCATCCCTACTTACCACATAGCCAAAAGATAATAAACTAACTCTCATGAAAACATACTTCTTTAAGTTTCCTTATAATTTATTTTTCTCAACACCTTAAACATCTCTCTAAGGTGTCCTATATGTTCCTCTCTCAATTTACTATGAATCAAAATATTCATCAAAATAAACAACTACAAATTAACCCAAGAAAGGTTGTAGTACCTAATGCATAAGTCATATGAATGTACTAGAAGTATTAGTTAGCCTAAAAGGCATGACCAACCATTCATACAATCCATCCCTGATCTTGAATGTCATCTTCCACTCATCACCCGGACGGATTCTGATTTGAGATAGCCTCTCCTCAAGTCAATCTTGCTAAACATAACTACTCCACTTAATTGGTTGAGCATATCATCCAACCTTGGGATAGAAAATTTGTAGTTAATGGTGATTTTGTTAATTGCCTTACTCTGAACACATATCTGCTAACCCCCATCCTCCTTAGGCATCAACAAAGCTGAAACTGCATATGGGCTCGTGCTAGTCTGAATATGACCTTTATTTAACAACTCTTCTACATTCTCCCTTAAAATTTTATTCTCCTTTAAAATTTTATTCTCCTTAGGCCTTATTATATAATGAGGCAGCTTAGGAATAAAGCATCAGGAATCAAATCTATATGATGTTGATATCATTCATAAGAGGTAATCTCGTAGGCAACTCATTAGGAATCACATCGTCAAACTCCTCCTATAAAGTTTGCACCTCTACTAGAATTTTATCCTCAACTAAATCTCTATTATCTTCCTCTCCCTTTAACACTATTAAATGTACCTCTCGGGTCTCCTTACACTCCCCCATAAATGAAGATAGTCCATGCACAATAGTTAAAAAGTTCCCTCCCTCTGCTTTTAAACCCTTCGATTGGTTCTTCCTAGTAAAATAGAACCAACGTATACCCCACTCCATCTTTTTCTAACCTATACATATTACTACTAGCCGAGTGTTTAGCATTAACATTATACTACCAAAGACACCTAAACAAGATATGGTAAGCATCCATGTCCACCACATCACAGTATACCTTATCACCATACTTACCAATTAGAATGGCACTTTATAATGTTCACTCACCTAAATACCACCAACTTCTTTAATCCACCCAGTAGTGTATGGACTAGGATGAATTTTCATTGCTAACTATAGCCTCTCAATAATATCTCTTCTTATTATGTTTTCTTAGTTCCCATTATCAATAATAAGATAACACAAACTTCCTTGTACAGTACACCTATTGTAAAAGAGTTTATAGCATTGAGTATAATCACCATGCTTTGAAAATAACGTGAGCTTCCTCACCACACATGTGTACTTATCCTGCTCATAATCCTTATAGTTGTCATCCCCATATGGCCTGTAGACCTCATCCTCCACAATATCATCATCATTCTCTACTACATTCACTGCCTTCCATTTAGGATACTCATTAGAACGATGGCCAACCTCTCCACATTTGTAGCACTTAGCATTGAAAGGTTTTGTATAATGATTTTTTTTATTAGAAGCTAAGGTATTACCTTTACTTTCTTTCACTGTTACACCTTTCCCTTTTTGTACCAATATTAGCAATTTCTATAGCATTAGATATAATTAGAGGTCCTTTTCCGTTGTCACTTAGAGCCTTATTATCTACTCCTTTATATCGTCTGTAATTAGCATTACGGGCTTGCTCTTGTATAAGAAATTCAGCTTTTATTGCCAAATTTCTAGCCTCTTACACATTGAAAATTATATGCACCCCAATCTTGTCTCTAATAGTTGGCTTCAACCCACTCAAGTATCTCATCGCCTGCTGGTTCTCACTCTCTAATAACGTATTCCTCTATGATAACCTTAAAAATTCAGCAGTATGTTCATTCACACTATACTACCCTGTGAACACCTCTAACAAGCATAAAAAAATATACTGCTCATATTCTGGAGACAAGACTCTACCTTTCAAAAGTTATTTCATCCTAAGCTAAGTTTACACCAAACTACACCCCTCTCTCATCCTTGTCTTCATCAACCTATCCTACCATACTGGTGCTCCCTTTTTTATCCTATAAGCAACAATTTGACCTTCTTATTCTTGGGTAAGTTAGTATACTCAAAGAACCTATCCACTTCAATCAACTAATCTAAAAACTCCTCAATATCAAGATCAACATTGAATTTAGGAATATTTACCTTTAATTTGTCCTTGTCGTCTCCTCTGTAGTTCGGTTGCTATTATCTTCCACCTCTCTATCTTCCATCTCTCTATCTTCCATATGGAAATGCCACTTCACCAAAGTCGGCCTTCTCATCTTAAGTGTCATTAAATCCTGTGATTGACCTTTGGTTTTGTATATTAGGAATGGGATTAATTATGGGTCTAGCTGGACTAACTCCTCCTCCTTGTTCTTTATCATTATTCCTATGCCCTTTTCCATTAATTCTTAATAACATATGCAATTGGATTTGTATTGTTTCCAATTGCTGAGTTAAATATTGGATCAATCATTAATACCCTTTAGATGATTGACGTTGCTCATCAATCGCTCTCCAAGCAACTTGTAATCCCCAATCACCGTTTTGCGATTGGTTGCCACCACTACCACTCGTGTTAGCTATCAATTGAAAGAAATCCGATCTGATACCATTTGACATAGCATATAGCATAGATAATCAACACACGATTGATTATCAATGATAAATCAGTCTTAATCTCGAGAATATGAGATAAAAGATTAAATTAAATTTTATTAAATTCAATAATAGAAAATCAAGTCTTAATAAAACCCTAATAATAAGCATTTATACTCTAGGAATAGCAAGGATAAAATAGAAATAAAATAAATATCCCAAATAACAAAATAAGAAATACCCAAAACAAGTAATCTTTAATTGTTCATGGCACACTGTAGTGTTCGATAAGATGCACAACTGCGTGCATCTGAGGCTTCTAACTCTCAAAAAATTCGACTCTCACGAACATTCGTGTGAAAGAAAATGAACAACTGTCTGATTCTAGATTGTTGACTTTGTTTTGCTTAGCTTCAGGCACAGTCGTATCACAAATTTGCATAATCGTGCACCATTTTGATTCGTTAAAAGAACAGTCTTCATCAATTAAGAAGTGAGTGACCAATGATTGAGCTCTAAATCGCTTTTAATGTTATGTTAAAAAAATTATTTCACCGCAGAAATTTATAATGTTGGATAAGCCTGCAGAAAATTATTTAATAACTCATTTTTATAAAATGAAAAAAATAATTTGTTGGCTTCCTAAAATGTAAAAAAATTTAGTGGGCTTCATAAAATGTTTCTATGTCGGAAATTTTAAAAAAAAATTAGAAGCATTTGAGAGCCACTTCCGTAAATTTAAAATATTAAGAAATAGTTTTCAACTTAAACAATATATTTTTATTTTTTTATATAACAAAAACTTTTAAAAATTCTATATTTTTAATTAAACAAAATAATTTATAACTATACAATTAATAGATGGTAATAAATAATTTTTGAATATTTGTATATATAATTTATATTTTTATATTATAAATATGTATTTATATATTCCTATATTAATTTTAAATATTTATATATATTTCACATTTCATTTCGATATTTTTAAAACATATCATTTTGCTATATCTTTCTATATTTTTAAAACATCTCATTTTGCTATATCTATTTCTACATGTTCATTTCCGTGGTACTTATTTAGCTTTAAATAAGAATTCAACTGAAATATTAAGAATAATAGAAATATATGACTTCTGGTAAAGGTAGATATTTTTTTTACTAATAAAAAGGTTATATTATTTAAGCATTAATGATTGTACAATAGAAGGATAGTCGTCCTCTTAAATTAGGTGGAAATAAATTCCACAAAATCGATAATAGCAAGATTCAAAACTGGAAACTTTTCTTAGAGAAAAAAAATGATCACTTGACTACTCCATTATTGCCTAGTGTTAGTATCAATTTTTGCATTAGTTTTATATTTAATTTTCATAGAATTTATTAATTAAAATTCAATTAGGTTTTATTTAGGTTTCAGTTTATAGTTAGTGTTTTATTAGGATTTTAGTTGATTAGCTTAGTTTTATTTCCTTTTTAGTTTTCTAGTTAATTTATGCATTTTTGTTATCTTTTTGAAGGAATTTTGTTTTCCTAAATAGTCCAATAATTAAAGAGTTGTTTTGTGAAGTTATTTTCCTAATTGGAGGAGGTTTTAAAGGACAAATATTACTGTTTTGGTTCTTGGAAGAATTAAAGGTATTTTTCTCTATAAATAGAGAATTTTGGCTCTAGGTTAGGGGGGTTGAACACCACCATTAGGGTGTGCAAAGACACTGTCGTCAATAAGTCCAAATGTGGGATTGAAGAGCTCAACAAGAATTGAAGATTGAAGCATGCTTAAAATTATTTTTTTCTTTCCTTTTTCTTTTCTTATAAATTATATCATGTTTGGAATTCTTGTGGTTTTAGAATAAAATATTATGAATAGCTAAATTATTTAGAGTTTGGTTTTGGAGTAGCTAGTTAGATTTGTTGGGATTTTTATTTCTTTATTAATGACTAATTTTTAGTCAATTTTATGAGTTGTTGTTCATGTATTATGTTCAATTAAGGGCATGATTGATTACATTTTATGGGTAAATTGCCATCAATGAAAGTTGAGTAGTTTGCTAACTTATAAACTCACAAAACTTAGGAATCTCGATCACGAGAGTAGATGAATCCTTCGAGGATAAAATAAATTGCTAAAGAGCTTAATGAACCGTAATTAATTGATTGACCATGAGAATAAGCGATAATTAGTTTTGGTATGCTTATTGATTTCGAGAGGGACTTTAGGTAATTTAGAGCAATTTACCATTGACTATGATTAAAGAAATAGTTGAATTTAATTCCGTAATTCAAGTCCTAACTAGTGAAACAGACCTAAACTCTAGTTCATCTCCATTTATTTAATTAGATTAATTAAGATAGTTTATTTTAATTTATTTAATTTAATTCTTGCAATTTAATTTGATTTTTGCTAGTTAGGGAAATCGATTGACAATTAATACCTAGTACCATTTCCTCGTGGGAACAATACTCTGCTTATCACTTTATTACTTGTCACGATCTGTGCACTTGCAGAGTTGTGCTAACACCTAAATAGATAGATATTACTTCAACCATAAAGGCATGGCTCCTTACTTGTCAATCTAACAGAAAAACAGATAGAGCTTACACTATAAAATGACATTGTGCACACAGGCAACAATATATATAGACATATAGACCTTATGAATAGGGGTGTTAAAATGGGCTGGTAGATGATATTCGTGTCGGTTTGATTTACTCTGATGGCACAATTAGTATCAACACGAATACGATCTATTTATTAATTATATCAAATATTTCAACCCGAAAGAAAAAACTTCCACTCCTGTCTAATGACAGGTTTGTTTTGTAAATTGAAGATTGAAGCTTGCTTAAAATTAGTTTTTTCTTTCCTTCTTCTTTTTCTTTCTTACCACTTGATAGGACTACAAGACAAACTTGTCATTAGACAGGACTTATATATAATTGCTAGTTATTTGATATGAGAATTTAAATTCCAAAAAATTTAATATGACCTTATACTGTCATTAGACAGGAGTGGAAGTTTCTCAATGATATGTTGAGGGCTTTGGGTTTTCATGATAATTTTTCAGAGCTGGTAATGCTTTTTGTTTCAACAGTGGCTTATAGGGTGGTTTATAAGGATGTTGAGATGGGGCCTATTGTTCCTTCTCGTGGGCTTCGTCAAGGAGACCCGTTGTCTCCTTAATTATTTCTCCTTTGTGCTGAAGAGATGTCCATACTGTTGAATTGGAAGTGTCAAATTGGTGAGTTACATGGTATTAAAGTTACGAGATCAGCTCCAAAAATTTCGCACTTTTTTTTTCACAGATGATAGCTTTGTATTTTTCCAAGCTTCTCCTAAAGAGTGTGACACGATCAAAGAGTGTTTACAGTGCTATGAAAAGGCCTCTGGACATATGGTTAACTTTGATAAATCCACTATTCTCTTCAATTGAAATGTTGATGAGGATATTCGGGATTATATTTGTTCTTCCCTTGAAGATAGGCAACGTGCCAATCATGGTAAGTATCTGGCCTTTACTCTATAATTGGAAGAAATAAAAAGGAGGTTTTTTCATATGTTAAAGAAAAGGCTTGGAAAAAACTTCAGGGTTGGCGCTTCAAAATATTTTCTGGAGCCGATAAAGATGTATTGTTACGATCGGTGGTTCAAGCTTTGCCAAGTTATGTGATATCAATTTTTCTATTGGCGGTTTCCCTTTATAACGAAATTGAGAGAATGATGAACAACATTTGGTGGGGAAAAATGGGAAATAAAAATGGGGGAATAAGATGGCAAAGCTGGGATCGGTTATGTCAGATTAAGAACAATGGTGGCTTCATTTTTAGAAAGCTACATGACTTTAATTTAGCCATGGTAGCTAAGCAGGGTTGGAGGTTAATGTCAAGACCACATTCGCTTGAATCTCAAGTACTAAAGTCTCGATACTATCCTAATAATTCTTTTCTTGAAGCTAAGATGGGTCAAAACCCATCTTCCACTTGGCAGAGTATTATGGCCACACAACATTTGTTGAAGGATAATGTTAGAATTCTGGTTGGCAGAGGTAGTATTGTTAAGGTCTGGGGCCATCCTTGGCTATTGGACCCTGAAAATCCTTATATTGAATCCATCCCCCCAGATGGATTAGTGAATGCTTCTATGGACTCGTAAAAGTCCCCTGATGGAATGGAGTGGGATAAAGACTTATTGAGGGATTTGTTCTCTGAACGAGACATGAATTGTATTTTATCGGTCCCTCTTAGTTATGTTATTCAAAAGGACGGCTAGTATTGGAGATTTAAGAAGGCTGGAAATTACTTGATCAAGACTGGTTATAGGATAATCAGAAACTCACATAGAAATGTCGAGGGTTCAATTAAGTTCAATTGGCCAAGTTGCTAGAATTTGAACATCCACCCTAAAGTTAAACATTTCTTATAGAGATCGCTATCCAGTTGTCTCCCTAATATGTAGGCACTACAATGGAAGAAGGTGGAAGTGGAAAACTTGTGTCCAATATATTGCTCTTCTGAATAATTTGATTTTCATTGCTTAGTAAGTTGTACGGTTGCAAGAAGAGTGTGGGTGATTTCTAACCTTGGGGATTTATCATGTCAGGCTAGTGATTTGAAGAGCTAGTGGATGGTTCTTACTCAGAGATTTTCTGGTTTTGAGTTAAGTGTAATTGTGAATATTCTATAGTTTCTGTGGAGAAACAGAAATGATAGAGTTTGGAGAAGATCATCCCGCCCTGCTGCCTATCTTTTGAAAGAAGCGAAGTTGTTTCAAGAGCAATGGCAGGATATTTTTTTAAAGAAGCGATCTATCACTCATCTGTCCAGTCCTGTTTACTAGGTAAAATGGTGTCACCCCCCCTACCTGGTGTTCTTAAATGCAATATTAATGCTAGTGTGAATCAGGAAGTTCCTTGTATCGGCCTTGGTTGTGTGGTTAGGGATTCTGCTGGCATTTTTCATATGGCGCTTCATGATTGTAAGAAAGGGCAGTTTGAATCTCTGTTTGTTGCGGCAATTTCACTTAAAGATGCATTGAGTTGGCTGATAAGGAAGAACGTGGCTCCAGTTATTATTGAAACAAATTGCTTACTGTTGTTTCAGGCCTATAGAACGTCAGTTTTAGATTTGTCTCCAGTTGGAATTTTAATTCAAGAATGCAGAGTATTGTTTCAACAATTGCATAATAGCCATTTGGCTTTTGTTAAACGATTAGCTAATTATGTTGCTCACTCTGTAGCTAAAGCAATAGTTTCTATATCTGGTCAAAGGGAGTGGCTATTTTATTCCCCTTCTTTCCTTGATGTTTGATTTAAGCTAATGCATTCCCAATTATTTTCAAATATATATATATATATATATATATACACACACACAACCACTTTACCATTTAAAATCATAATAAATTATATGGATTTCAAATGGGTCGTGTTAGATTAATATGACTCCGTACAACATGTATAATTAAGTAGGTCTTACCAACTTCACATGCTAACTTGTAACACGATTTGATTTAAATCGTATTATAAATGAATTGACCCGTTTTTAATACAAACTCATTTAATTTCAACCCCAATTTATTAATTTTACATGTTAAATAAATCGTATTAGCATGTCATCATCCATTTTGGCACCCCTAATAATAATAATAATAATGTGAATTTGATGGCTACCAAGAATATATATGCTTAGCCAAGGGGCAAGAGCTGGTATTAATTATACTAAATAATATTAATTAATTAATATATAATATAAACAAAGACTTGTTCCAATTTGTATGTGGGGGCTGACATAGATGCTGATGCATCTTCCATACAAATGGTTCACTCAAGAGTATATATTAAAGGCCGATTCTGCACTTGTTCCAACTTGTCATTACGATACCATCGTCTCACTCTCAGCATATTGAACACTTAATTAAAAATTAAAATTATTCTGTAGATTGGTCCAGCATCAATCAAGTCGTTCAATAGCATATTTGAAACTCCAGATTAAATGAAAATTATTATATGAAATATTTTAATTCTAACGCCTATTGACCCGATAAAATATTTTACCTACTCGAGATGTATTACACAAATCTATATATCTTCTGTATATAATAAATGTAGGGTTTTTGCGCTAGCATACTATTATCAGCAGTTGTGAATATGTTTCAGCAAAAAAGTCTGATATATATATATTGTTATTAAGAAAGCAGGAAGAGAAATGATGAAGAAGCTAGCGTAGGCTTAACTTTGTGTTGTTTTGCAAAGAATGGAAGAGCAAATCTTTTTGCTTATGATATGATGAAGAAAGCTTTGGATGAAAAAGGATGAGGAAGACTACTAAAGAGGTGGGGACTAGGAATATGAACAAAAGCAGCACTACTTTCAAAAATATGCACTCTCCATTACTGCTCCAGGTCAAACCTCCAACTCATGGAATTTCGATTGTGTGTGTATATATATATATACATATTCAAAAATATTTAAATAAATTTGTGCTAAAAATTAAAACTAAAAGAGTATAAATTTTTATCTTTGAAAAAACTATTTGATTAGTTTATAATTTTCATTTTATTAAGACCATTTAATAAATTTATCTATGTTATTTTATTTTATTTATTTTAAAAGAATTAAATAATAGATTTTAATTTGTTTAGTTTATTTATATATTTATAATAATTAAATAAAATATATATCAATTTATATGCGAGTTTGAAGACTAGTTATTTGTCTATTACAAATTGTCTCAATTTTACAATGAAAATAAAACTATTCTTATGATGACTGATAGAGTTGGAAATTTCATTAATGTAATTTTTTTTTTGCAAACTAAAAAAGATAGTTATATAATCGCCATTGAAAATTTTATTTAGTTAAAAAGCCAAGATTTTTCCTTTAATCTTACTTAATTTCAGAAATAATTTTAAAATTTTCTAAAAATAGTGCTTAAAGTTTTATACAAGAAAATATTTATACTTTTTTAAATATGTATATATAGATACACACTTTGGTGCATTATGTACTTTGGGATTTTACTATAACCTATACGAAGGTTGACAACAAGCACGTGTTGGACTGTTCAAAAAAACACTAAAGGATGAGAACAAGCACGTGTGGCTGAGGTTGCACGAGAAAGAAACCGGCTACCGGCAACTGCCATCGACATCAGTAGGGACAGTGCAATTGGAGAAATTGATGAACTGCCGGTTTCAATCTTATTAAACAACGAAGAAAGGATTGTGCTATAAATAATATACCCATATATTCCACAAATGTAAATCGTTCGGTGAAAAAATTGATATGAAATTAATTAATAAAAATAGACTAATATTTCATTATATTAATTAAAATATAAATTGCTATATGTTAATATATAAAATAATTATATAAGATTCTAATTGGAATAAAATATTTAGAATATGAAAATTAAAGTTTTTATTATGTATATTTTGCTTAATTCTACTTTTAAAATCATATATAACTATTAATCATTAAAGATTTTTTGAAATAAATGATTAGATAATTAAAGAATGGTTTAATAATTAATAATACTGTTTCAAAATTTAAATAATTTTGAATAGAAAATTTTTATTAGTTTTAGTTTTTTTTTAAAAACTTAATTGATTAAAAATTAAAAAATAGAAATTATAGAAACTAAATAAATGTCTTATTACACATGCACTATATGCATCCAAAAGTTATATATAAAATGACTTAATGTACATAAAAATAGAAATATAACAAAGAAAATATTAAAGAAAAAAGGTATTGAGGTCAAAAAAATATAAAAGTCAACATATATTTTTCTAAATTTGCCTGCGATTACACATCAGTTTCATAATTCAAAACAATTTAAAATTAATGTTATACCGAAAAGTCATGCAAATTATAGAATATTACATAATTGTCTACTAATTTAAGTTTTTTAATCGAGATGAATAATTTTATGCTTTAACATTATCGGTAAAGTCTTATCCATCGTTAATTATATTATAAAATATATTAATTTAAGTGGTAAGAAATTTAAATTCACTTAAATGAGATTTTAGATTCAAATTTTATATATATAAAAAATAGGTATTAGATTAACTTCATCTTCTTATAAATTCATTTGGTTTAAATTTTAAAATAGCCATAACTCTATAATTATAATCACAAGATATTAGAGGTATTAAATGAAAAAAAATTTATAAATTAAATTAGATCTATCAACACTACATTTAATTGATTAGAGTTTAATCATATTTTTCTAAATTAGTTTTTGCCATATTAATAAAAAGAAGTTATGATATTTGAATTCATTTAATGTAAAATCTTGCTTTTGAATTTTTTTTTTTTGAAAAACTTGTTTGAAAATTATACGCTAAAGTCAGGATGTGAGTTCAATTTCATAAATTTTAAAACATAAACAAAACATTTCTTAAAAAAAAACATAAATAGAAACATATTTAATGAAATATGAGTACAGGAAATAATTACAATGGATTTATGTCTAATCATGGATATTATAAAAACGTATCAAAACTTATTATTTGGTCCTTTAACTTTTCTACTTTTTCACATTTAGGCCCTAAATATTTAGTTTGCTTGATTAAATCCCTTAGCTATTATTTTTCAATTGATTAAATCCCGTCAAATTGTTATTTCCTATATTTTAATATTATATCTAATAAGTCCTTATAGAATATATAATTGAATCCTTATATTTTTAAATTATACCAATTAAGTTCTTATAATTTTCATTTTTAGCCAAATAAATCCTTATTTTAAAATTTTTAACTTAATGATTAAAATCTTAAAATAAATATTCTTTCATTATTTTTTATCTAACATAAAATATAGATCATCAAATATATTTTAGTTAGCTATTAGCATTTTTGTGCCTAATTAATAAATTTGTGATTTCAAATCTTTTTTTAGCAAAGCAATCCAACTAAAATTATTAACAATTTAAGTCATTTAGTTATACATTAAAAATTTTAATTTGGTTAAAACTTATAAAAATATTAAATGATGTTATAGATATTTTCATAGTTTTGCTACTTGTTTAATGAATTAAATAAATTAAAAGCAATTGTATCTTAATTAGATGTATGAATTATTGTAGCTTTAGAATTGCATTAATAACAAAATATTTGGTTAATAATAAATTTTTTAGTCAGTATAATTGTGTATTTATTAAAAAAATTTATATTTTAATTAATGAAGATCTAAAATCTAAATTTATCATATAGTAAAAAGTCGAATTAATTACAAATATTAAATTGAAATTTTATATTAGTGAAATCACAAAAAATTATTTAATAGGTATACACATTCTAATAGCTAACTAGAATAATTTTTGGATCAAAAAGATAAAAAATATTATTGTATATATATTTAAATTAAATTTTTATTATACTTATTATTAAAAATATACACATTTTTATTAATAAAAATTTATTAGAAATTGACTATCCATGTTTTTAATTAGATAAAAAAATAACGGAAAATAATGATTTATTTGACTAAAAATAAAAATGTAAGGATTTATTTGGTATAATTTAAAAATATAAGGATTCAATTATATATTTTATAAGGACTAATTATATATAGTATTAAAAATAGGAATTAAAAATTTGACAGAAGAATTCAATCAATTGAAAAATAATAATTGAGGGACTCAATCAAGAAAAATAGACATTTAGAAAGGAACTGTAAAAATTCAGAAAAATTTTAAGAACCAAATAATGAATTTTTCCTTTAATAAAGAATTTTTTCTTCGGTACAAACATTTGTATTTATACAAATGAAATTAGAACTATTAAATTAATACTTATTTAATTATAGTCATTGATGTATATTATATATATTAATATATAAAAATTATCAATAATTATAATTAAATAAAAATTAATTTAAAAACTATAATTTTATTTATATAGATATAAATATTTATACCTAATAAAAATTAAATTACACGATATCTTAGTTTGGATCTCTATTGGCCTCTGAAATTATATTTACATGGGTGGTTTTTATAGCATAAGAATAAGATAAACCTTTATAAAGCATGCATGCTTATTAATTATTATGGGGCTATCTACAAGTGGAACACCTTATAAAAGCACTTTCTTTCCTCTCTGTGTTGTCTTCGTTGCATTACTTTTAAATTGCCTTCTTTTACAGCTCACTCTTTTTAGCTGCTTAGTTTGTGGTGCATGCTTAAAACACCCGCCCCCCATTTAAATTAGCTCTCTTATAAAAAAAAAATCAATATGATATTTTCAACAATCGACAATTACTAAAATTTTGACTATTTTAAAGTTCGGATCAGACGAGAAAAATTAACACTCTGTATGTTGGTAGGCTTATTAATCTGGAGCCTCTATTCACATCCGTGAATGCAACCCCACTACCATCTTGTGTCATTGGTGAAGTTATTGGACGGTCCACAGCATGTTCTAAATTTAGAAATAGGATAGGCAAATCATAAAAATATCTTCAGGTACTCCTAATTAATTTTATTGTGCATTATAATTTAAGGAATAATAATTTTAAGAGTTAAGTAGATTAAGTGGTTGAGAGGAGTTTTAATTCTCTTTTTAACTATTTGAGTTGGATCTCTGGGTTAATATCTAAAAAATAAAATATTTTAAATGTATTTTTAACATTATTCGAAAAGAAAATAATCACAAAAAATATTAAATTTTAAATACTTTTATCATACCAACTAAAAATGTATTAATTTTTCTTATTTATAAAAGTATACATGTGATCCCCACATTTCCTATAAAAATATGAAAATTACAAGTATTACTAATTATTTTATGTAGCATTAAAGAAACTGGACTTAGTTATGGATCATAATGGTATTAAACTTTTCTTCATTAATTAAAATTCTTATTTAACTCAAAAAAAAATTATTAACCTTGAATTGATTTAATTTTAGTTCCTCTAGCTTTTACTCTTTGGTGAGTGAAGCATACAACATTGACTGTGAAATGGGCACTATAGTTGGTAACTGAGCTGAGGTACAATGTCTAGAAGATAAATACATGAATGAAGCTTGGCCACAGAAGCTAAAACAAGCAGTTCACAAGTTCTGAACATGCACTCAACTTCAAATTATCATAATTTCTTATTCCCCCAAAAAAAGTGGCATATATCTTATATAATTACAATTCACGTCAATTTTTTTTCGTTTACATATTTATTACCAAAAATTGAATAAAGATTCTTACCTTCTTCAGTTCCAATTAAAAAAAAGTTTACATTTTTATTTAAATAATTAAGTTCCAATTAATTTCTCTTTAAAAATATTTTAAAATATAAAATTTAATTTCTACTGTTATTAATTCAAAGTTGAAGATTGCCTCTATTTATTAATTTTTCTCGTCTAAGCATGAGGTGTTCTGAGAGGGCTCTAATTGTGGGAGACATCTTTAAGCCCGTATCCCTTTCAGATTAGTCTCCGTTCGTACTAGATCAGCCCATTAAAAGATAAAATGCTGACCATCAAGGCACTTCATAAATGAATGGAGATTAAAATCTCGACTTTACTTAAGGATGAGAGCGCCGAACCACTCACATCAACTACTGAAGGTTGAAGATTGCCTCCATTAACTTCAAAGAAATATGACTTTATACATCTCAAGGAGTGAAATATCTCAAGTTGTTTGATTAAAAAAGAAAAAAAAAGTATTATGGGCCGGTCACAAAAAGAATTAATTAAGGAATAAAATAGTGTTCTCAATCTCAGCTAAAATAAATTATTTACAATTAAAAGCAATTTAAGTATCTGATGAATTGCTTACACTTCTGCCAAATTCCTGCCTAACATTATGTGCTAATACCAACAAATCTTTATTTAATTAAAGGTTTTCTTTGAGAAGCAAAATAATTAAGGACTTACAAGCGATAAGGATAATTTTCCCTCTTACCTTCAAAACAGAAGCTATATATATATATATATCATACAAGTCATCACAAGCCATCAAGTTTTGGTCTAACTAGTGGTGAACTTTGTGTATGGCATATAGAGATTTTGAACTCCAAACTCATCCCTTACAATGTAGATTGAATATTGGGAGATTTTTATCTATATTGTTGGTATATTACATATATTATAGTTAAATTTGTAATGAATAATTCAAATATTTACAGTTGATCAATAAAAATAAAATATATATTGTTATATTATAAATCTACTGATAAAATTTAATATAGTCAGAGTAGACATCTAGATATGATAATCATCAGGAGTGATTTTCTAATTCATCACCGAAATTGCATTGAATATGTATGAATCACAATGTGTCTGTGAACTCTACTATCTCTTCAGCTTATCATATACTAATATTTATAAGATTATTCAGGAAATGACTATAGATTTACACAATCAATTATTTTTCCTTTAACCATAAAAATCTACCCGCAAAATCTAGACTATTTCCGATAGACATATATACGTGCAGCAGCCTTTCCCCGACTATAATCTGAGCAAAGGCAGTAAGAAACCACTTTATTATCCAAAGTGCGTATGTAAATGTTATCACTGGACGTACTTCAGTTTTATGGAGTGATCTTTGTAGCTAAAATTGATTCTTAAAAAAAAGAAAAAAGAAAGAAAGAAGGAAATACCCTGTTATTTTTCTTTCTGATATATCTGAAAAAATCAGGCATTTGCATGCGAAATGACATACAATAATACTACATCATCATTTGATAATATTTTGTTATTTACACCATACCAAGTAACTATGATTTAGCCCGCCAGTGCTTTAGCCTGTTGACTAAACCTTCCGCCACCTCTTAATACTTTTATGAAAAAAATTTGCCACTTAACTAATCAATCTGCAACAAATTTTCTCCAAGGAAAGATTACAAACTAGACGATAAAAGAGTAAGACTTAATTACATTTTAATAATAATTGACAGCAGATTTTTGTCTACTGAATGTATACATTGTAAGTTTACAATGATTAAATGTGATACATATTTAAAATATTTTATAATTAAACATTCAATTATTAACACATATTTTAAGTAAATATTGATAAATATATATCACTTATTTAACAATTTAATATATCAGTTAAAAAATTAATATATAAGTGAAAATATAAATATTTGAGTAACTAAAAATTTTCTATGATATATAAGAATATTTTCTTTACATGCAATATGCACATTAAGAAATATGGATTACATCACATCCATGGTATTATAATAATCTATCCATGTAATGAATAAAAGAGAAACCAACCTAAGAAAAATTTGGAAAAGTAATACGATAAATTTAGTGACTTTATAATATATATATTTTTTTAAAAATGTAGTCCAAAATCGGATAAAAAAATAGCTATATTATATAGTCGGTCCAACAAGATTGAAATGAAAGCTTCGTTTGAGTATTGATGATAATTCCCACTGCTCTGCTAGATAATTGATAAGAGGTGCATGTTGGTTCCATTCCAGCATTACTTTGGTCAAAAGGTGTACCAAAAATTCAGTAACTGTCATGGTAAAATTATTCGTTAGGATGTGCAGTCCAAAATGGCAGATTTCAAGTCCTGAAAAGTATATGAAACCTTGTGGTTCAAAAAAAAAAAGAAGAAAAGTATATGAAACCTCAGTCTAACTTATCCCTTTCTCTGTCAGCTAAATTTTAGCTCTCTTAATGCATGCAATTGCAAAATATATATACACACACATTGGGGGCATTAATGCATTCAGAACAAATAACAAATTTAAATTTCTAAGATATATGCTGTTTATTATTTTGGATGTATAACACCCGATAGCCAAATTTGTAATATCTATTAAAGGTTATTAATTTAATTATTAAACGTAATATAATCCAAATAAGTGAGAATTTCCCTGTAAATTATATCCATCAACTCCTTGGCCAGAGAAATAATTATAAGGAAACTGAAAATAGAAAATAAGCTTGGCAGTTGCAGCAAATATTTTTCTGTAATCTTGCTGCTAATCAAAATACTAGCTACTGACGAGCACTTAACAACAACAAATATGCATATATTATAAGAGAAAAAAAAAACGGAAAATCAAATATACCCATTACCATATCAACCATAAATATTAATTTTCTATACTTGATATCAATCAAGAATCTCCAAAACATACAGAAATGACCTTATAACAGTTGCACTTTTAGCACTTTTAACACAACCTTTTTCAATCTAAACATTCAGTCACATAACATTAAATTATAATCCTCTTACTGTCTTCCTGCTAGTTTGTCTAGCTACTCCTCATTTTCTGCCACTTCAATTGCATTATTTGATTGCCCCAACAAGCTACTTATTGATCGAGCCTTCATCATACCGAGCTTCTGCTTTTTCTTTGAAACCAACATTAATGGCGGCTTCTCTTCTTCGTCTGCATGCACACTGCTTCCAACTTTATCATCTAATGCTATCTTCTTTCCTTCTTCTTTCTCTGGTGACGATGCGGTGGTCGATGATGGCTGAGAGCACTCGCCCTTCTTTGGTGCAGTACTACTGGCCATGGATCGGCTTCGAACACTGGTCATGCTTCTCAACCTTCCTTTACCTAGGTGATGTTCACAAAGAGAGTAGCCTACAAGGGTTTGTTGGCAACATCTCCATCCTCTTCCATTGACTCGACTGCACCGCGATCCCTCCATAAGTGCACCACCTCTAACCTTCTTTTTTGAGTTGGAACTAGCAGTTCTAACTTCTTTAGTTTCTTTGTTATCTCCATCTTCTTCTTCTTCTTCTTCTTCATCATAGCCATTTGGCTGCATGCATTTCTTGTTCATCCTCGTCTTCATTTTGGTGTCCATTTTTTTATCTTTCTCTATAGATATAGTTTCTTCATTTGATCCTCTTTCAAAGCTTCCTCTTCTCTTCTTGAATGGAAATGCTTTGTCTTCCTCACACCATCTCCCATCAGCTGCCATAGAACAAGCAAACAAACAAACAAACAAACAACAGAAATAGCAGGATATTTAACTTCATTTCATGGCAGTGATCGATACTTGTTTGTGGTGATTATATCCTTGAATATACAATATAATCTTTTACCTTGATGAAAAGAAGTTGATTCTTGAAAAACCACAGTCGGTGTTTTTGCACCCAATAAGAAACTTCCTCTCCTAAAAACAAACCAAACCCCAAAAGATCCACAACCACATTTATAGGCATAGGAAAATGATATTGAACCAATCAAATAAAACCAGCAACAAAATAGCGAGCTAGCTAATAAGATGTGAATATGCAACATTGTAGATGGGGACCAGCGTCCCCATGCTAACGTGCACCACCATAAGCATACACACATACATATATTTGCATATACATGTACTATATATATATATATATAGTTAGCTAACCAAAGTAGAGAAATATAGACTCAATTGGACTAGATTATATTAGATATAGGAAGGTCTGGTGGCTAGCCAAAGTTCATATAAAAACACCTGAACAGTGTTTCCACTAGCAGTAGATTTTTTTCTTCTTATCTTTTGTTGGTAAAATTAAATTTAATGGGACTCTATTTCTCTTCTCTTTTCACCTTTTTTAACTGCTAGATTTCATGAAAGAAGTGAACAATGGATTTTAACTTTATGCTATTTTTCTTACCTCGGGTCATTGCTCTTCTCTCCTTCACCTCCTCTCTTCTTCTCCTCCTCCTCCTCTCCCTCTTCTTGCAACAAAGCCTATACATACAATAAAGATCGCAACAAGTAAGGATCCTGTAGCTGGACTATAATGTCTTTGACGGGTGCAAAATCAGAGATAAAAAGTAGATCCAAGAAAATGCCTCTTGAGGTCACATTGAACTCAAGTGCACCCATATAATCATAAGCACACCCACCCATAAATTTAATCAAGAAATGATAAAAAGGGTATATGGTATTATACTATAGCAGTAGTTTTTTTTTTTAATTCCAATTTTTCACCAACCAAAACAATCACTTCTCACCTTGTTTTCATCTTGCTTCCAGCAACCATAAGAGGAATCTTGACCTCCGATCGGGTGATCATTACGTTGATCAGAACCAAGAAAAGAAGGTTTATCGTCTTCTTGAGAGAAATTATGAAGTGGGTTGTTGTGCAGAAGCTGAAGTTGCTCCACGGATGAGCTAGTTAAGAGGGGATCTGAAAGAGGAACCGGGGAAACAGATGAAAGAGGAAACGGAACTTTTCTTTTCCTGATTCTCATCAGTGCAAGAACAAAAAATAAAAAGGATCACACTTTGTTTCAAGAAAGAAAGCAAGAACCAAGGAAAACACAGAAGCAAGCAGCAGAAGTGATCTTTGAAAGGTCAGATTTGATAGAAGAAAAAGAAGATAGATCAGGTAGATAAGAGTGCAAAAACCCAAGAAAAAATAATATTACTACAAGAACAAGAACAAGAACAAGAACAACAACAACAACAACAACAAGACCAAGAAAAATTTTTTTTTTTTAAAAATTTCTATTTATTTTGCTTTAAGAACAGTCTTCCACCCTCTCTCTCTAGCTTTTATTCGTTGCACCACAGAAAGGTGGGGAATAGAAGAATATTATTATTATTATTATTTATTTTCCATTAATATTATGGATTAATAATAATAGTAATATAATTTATTTTTATTATCCTATTACTGTTGTGTAAGGTATGGAGGTTGAGCTTAGCTATCGACGTCACGTGCGGGGACAGAGAGGAGCAGATAGCAGGCGATCGTGTGGATGACTGGGTGAGGAGGTAGCCGGTGAGAGGAGGAAAGAGACAGGGGCAGTGACGAGGATTGCCAGGGTGGAATGGCGAAGATGAGAGTAAGAGTACCACAAAAAAGAAAAATGATGGGAGTGGGTGGTTTTTATCTTTTATGGTTTTTATGCTTTTTAGAACAATGGGGTCCCTATTGCATACACACTACACAACTCACACTTCTCTTAACCACATCACTTTAGATTCTTTTTTTCAGTTTTACCTTCCTTTTTTTTTACAACATGGATGTTTTTAATTTCACGTATACTTAAAACATTATACTTAATGCAATCAAAAATTAAAATTTTTCCAAAACCCTATCAGCTTCTTCTCTTTTCCTCTTCAGATTTCTTTATTAAATACTTATTTTTGGCCACCACCTGCAATCAAATTTTAAAATTTATCCAAAATCCTAACCGTTTTTTTTTCTCTTTAGATTTCTTTATTAAATACTTAATTTTTAACATTATTGATCATCTCT
The DNA here is from genome assembly GCA_949671775.1 of Mallotus repandus. Classification (NCBI taxonomy): domain Eukaryota; kingdom Viridiplantae; phylum Streptophyta; class Magnoliopsida; order Malpighiales; family Euphorbiaceae; genus Mallotus; species Mallotus repandus. The sequence continues at coordinate 9,462 of CATIWM010127547.1, read as the reverse complement.
TAGATCGGCTGTGGTCCCTTACAGATTTTTAATATATTAGTTTTATTTTTTTTTATTCTTCATTTGTGAAGTTATTAATCCTTTTTATGGGGTTTTGATGGTTCTCCTCTATAAAATATATAGTTCTCTCTATTATGAAACTTTTATCATATTTCTGCAATCAGACTCAATTAAAGACCATAGAGTCAATTTATGGCTAATGAATGCCATGAAGTGGAGCATAAAATTTGTTGAACAAATTGTCGAGTTGTAAATCAAAATAGCTCTGTCAACGCGATTGAAGAATAGTGACGAACGGTTTCATATCTTCAGTGAGAGTTTTTTTCATTACTTCTTGATTGTACTTTATTCACACTATATGTTCATCAAGATGTATTATTCTTTAAAAAATGAAAGATTTATTTTTTCTTAAAAAAAATTATACTTAATAACTTTGGAAATATATTATAATGATATATTTTTTTAAATCGTTCAAAATTTACTGAATTTTTATTAATTCGATTCAATTTATATAAAACTATAATAACTGTAAAAATCTTTTAATAACTAATTTAAAAAGACTGCGTACACCAGAATTTAAACTAAGAGGTCGCTTAAACGAAAACAATTCATTACTAGTTAATCCCAATGGTTGTTTGTTCTAATGACCATTTTTCTATAAAATGTTTTGAGATATATAATTTAAATTTTAATTAAAAATAAATTTTTGTTGACCATTTGCATGATTAAACTCCTAATTTTGATCTTTGACAAACAATTTAAGTTGCTAATGATTTTATTCAAGTGTGTAGGAACTTACTGTTCATCAAGATCCTTCATCTTTATCCAGAAATATGAAATGCACTAATAAATATATATTTCTTTGGAGTATAATATCCCAATTATATACCCAAAGTATCCGAAGTTTTTAAGTGTCAAAATGACATATTTTTAGTCCTACAGGTGTCTCCTCATGAGCCAGTCACGAGCAGCCTATCCGAAGCTTCAATTTTGAGCTTCTTTAAGAAAATTAGGTAGTGATGCTCACGAGGACTGCTCACGGTCATGAGCAGGCAAGATCAGCTTGTGAGCATCCTCTTGACAGCTCACAATGGGCATTTTTGGCAAAATTTCAAAGGCAACAACTCTAATTTCGATCCTCATGAGCCAGAACTTCTTCCTCACGATCGTGAGCATCACTTTGTCAGAAATAAGTCAATTTAAATCTTCAAATGTTTGGAGATGTTGGAGACACAATTATTAGCTTAAAACAACCATAATTTTGAGTTGTTTGTCTATATAAACAACTTCTAGAGCTCAATTGGTGTTAAGATACTTGATTATTCAAATTCTCTCTTAAGCACTCAATTAAGCTCTCAAATTCTCTCTTAAAAAATTTTCATATTGTTGGAGAATATATCCCACATCGAAAATGTGCAAAGTAATAAAGGGCTTATAAGTGGTATAGATTGGACCATAACACAAGCCAATTGGTTTTGTGTTACATGGGCTCAACCCCATTTATAAGTCCACACGTGTGTGCGTAGGCCAACACTCTTACCACCCGTGGACTTATCGACATAGTATCAGAGCAGTGATCCCGAGTTCATGTTCAAGACCTGAACTTGGGTGCGGCCAGTTCGTCATTGGGTGCAGCCCGTCTGAGTTTGATACTTACATTCCTGTGTGAATCGTTGGGGTGTAGCTCGTCTGTGTTTGACAAGTATAACTAGTCCAGGCCCATTTCACTTGAGGGGGAGAGTTGGAGAATATATCTCACATCGAAAATGTGCAAAGTAATAAAGGGCTTATAAGTGGTGTAGATTGGATCTTAACACAAGCAAATTGATTTTCCATTACATGGGCTCAACCCCATATATAAGTCCACATGTGTGTGTGTGGGCCAACACTCTCACCGCCCGTGGACTTGTTGATAACTCTTGTGAGAGTTGGTGAGTGTTAGAATATATGTTCTTGTTCTTCTCTTTTTTTGGGTTTAAGAAAACAGGAAATGAGATTCTATTCTAAAGGAATTGGTTTAAGTGTTTAGCCATTAAAACATTTGAGAATTGGTTTTAGAGTAAGCCTAGAAACTCTTATTTGTAAGGTTGTAAGAATGAACCTTAAACTCTTGTGTAATCTCAATCTTGTGAATAAGATTGTGGATGATTAAAAATTCTAACTTGGGGATAAGTTAGGTGGAGACATATGATTGTTGTTGAATCCGAACTCCTTAAATAGTTGTGTTCATTATTCTTCCTCTTCAATCTCTTTTATTTTTTATACCTCAATTTCGGTTTTAATTTTTCTTAAATCTTTTGATTGCCTTATTCACCCCCCCCCCCCCCCCCTCTAAGGCGTTTTTCAATTTTTACTATAAAATTCATCAATATTTAGATCGTTGTGAATTATCTAAATAAATTGTAATTTTTTTAAATAATAAATTATAAATTTAAGCATAATAAAAAAAATTTATCTGATCTAAATGTATATTAGCACCAATAATTTAAATCGCTACACAATTGGATTTTTTTATATAAAATATAAATATGGTTTAAGAATGAATCATTTTCGTTAAATATAAATTATATTTATTTAGAATGTATTATATCTTATGATTAGTTTATAATATATAAATATATATTATATTCTTATTGGAATTAAATATAAAATATTTAAAATATTGTGGACACCCTCGGTTTGATTGGCCTGCAACGAAAGCTCAGTGATGAGATAGTATGAATTTTGAATGCAAAAGAAACCCGAAACCTTTTTTAGGATGGACTCGAAAACCCAAATCTCTACTTACATCAAGCCCAAGCCCAAAAACACCAAGTAAAAGCCCAACGCACCCAACTTAAGTCCAAAAGCCCTTTGGCCCAAAGGCCTAGCCCAAGTCTGGGCCGAAGAGGCGACGCCTCTATGGCCCAACATCGGTGAGGCGACGTCTCTTTGAAGAGGCGGCGTCTCTTCACAGCCGACTTATGCAGCATTAAATACAATTTTTGGTTGCATTACATAAGTGTGTGGGCCCACATATCACTGATATGAAGATATGTACGTAAAAATAAGATTTTAGAGGCAAAAAGTAAGGCTGGAAAAGGCGTGCACAAGATTAGGAATGAAAAGTGGATGTCTTGTCTTGGCTTGGGGATTAGGAAAAGGCAAAGAGGAGAGGCTGAAAAGGAAGATTTAGTTGGTTTAGTAAGGAGGAGGGAAGGTTTTTGGGGGGAGAGAGGACGTTTTAAGAGAAAAAAGAGAGAAAGAAGAGAAGAAAAAAAGAGAGTTTTTAGCCTAAGAGTTCATTTTCTTAAGAAGGAAGAAGGAACCCTTGCATTCACTAGGATTTGGATTAACGCACTAGTCTCTGAGGGCTAAGTTAGGAGCTTTAAACTTGTTTAAGTCAGTAAAAGTTCTTATTTTCAAGCTTTGAGTTCTTGATTTTATTATAAAACTATATTTCTTCATTTTATTATTTGTTTTTATGTTCATTGTTCATTTGATGCTATTTTCACGGTGTAATAATGTAAAATATTGAATACTAGTTGTAAATCTTCATTTATTTGCATCTATTTTGGATTTACTTAAGATTTAAGGAACTTGTAACTTGTTATTGCGTTTGTCAAAGAGGCGACGTCTCTTCCCTTTGTGAAGAGGCGACATCATCATGTCGCCTCTATGATTAGTGGCGACATCTCTTTGAAGAGGCGCCGCCACACCATCAGAGCTGGGCTTGAATTGGCTTTGATTCTCTATGCCTGGTTCGTAGAGTTTTGCGTTGTCTATGTATTTATATTGCTATGTATCTCAATCTTGCATGCAATTATAATGATGTTTGGTTCAATAATGTTTATCTATAAATTATTTTGTGTTAATTTTTATTCTATGTAAAGCTAACAAGTTGGATTTCTTTTTTAGGATTTTTATGTTTGTGAGAGAGATTAACATTTTAAATTTTGCAGGAATTTTAGGATGATTCTTAATCATCTAAATATTAATGCCATGATTAGCTTGAATTTATTTATTCTTCTTTACATTTTATTGCTATTCTAATTGTGTAATGGACTGTTATCCCTAATCCTTTCCCCATTTCTTTGAATGTATTTTTTTGTAAATTATTTGTGATTAACATTGGGCGTATAAGCATGCAACTGGACTAATGTGCAAACTTGGACTTAATTGTAAAATTTGACAATTGATTGAAAATAATTACAATTTACATGTCGATAAGGAAATAACTTAATAATTAAAAGTAATAAAATACAAAACACGCACGGAGGCCAACCGCAAGGTTGGGTGGGCATTCCAAAAGCTCATACCCAGTTTCCGAACACTTTCTCTAAGAACAGCTTTTAGGAATCTCTGTGGAATCCAATTACTGTACAGTGTGTCCCGGGTATTATCCGAGTGGTGACTCCATCTCCAATTTGGAATTCAAGCCTATTTTGTATTTTCTATTGGGCCCTGAGCCCACCCAACGTCATGGTCGTCAAACACTTGGGCGTGCGTTGAACCCCGCCGCCTACAAATATATATTACAAATTTAACTTTTAAATATATATTCAAAATAGATAAAAAAATTTTAATAAATTAGTTCGAAATAAGATTGTGGGCAATTAAAAATCGTAACTTGGGGATAAGTTAGATGGAGAAGTAGGATTGTTGTTGAATCTGAACTCCTTAAATTATTGTGTTTGTTATTCTTCCTCTTCAATCTCTTTTATTTTTTTTTATACCACAATTTCGGTTTTATATTTCTTAAATCTTTCGATTGCCTTATTCACCCCCCCCCCCCCTCTAAGGCATTTTCATTTGGTATCAGAGCTTGAATTCTAGGAACTTAATTGCTAGAATACAAGATCATAGGGAGTGAATCTCAAAATATTTCTTCACTTAGACCATTCTTTAATGGTAGTGACAATCCTTATTGGAAATTCAAAATGGAGCTCTATCTAGATTGTGATTCCATCAAACTTTGGGATATTGTCCTAAAGGGTTGGGAACCACCCAAAGCTACTGTTGATGGTGTAGCCATTACCATCCTAAGGAGTCAATGGAACAACGATCAAAAAGAAGAAAATCACAAAAATAAAAAGGCTATGATCACCTTAGTCTCTTCTATGTCAAGAGAAGAAGGTGGCAAGCTTCAACATTGCACTTCGGCCAATGAAATGTGGGAGACCTTGGAATATCACTATGAAGGCAATGTACAAGTTAGAAGCAAGAAGGTTGAACACCACATGTATGAGTATGAACTCTTCAAAATGAAGCCTCAAGAATCAACCACGGAGATGACAAATCATCTCAATGCTCTTATCACCACCCTTAAGAAACTTGGTAAACATTTCACTAATAAAGAAGTAAATAATAAGATTCTAAGAATCTTACCTATGAAGGATTGGGAATCTCGGGTTACTTCAATTGAGGAAGCTCAAGACCTCTCAACTCTCTCAACCGATGTACTTATCGAAAACTATTCACATATGAGCTTAAAATTAAGCAAAGAGGTGAAGAGCATGAAGAGAAGGAAGAAAAGAAAAAGAGCATAGCATTAAAGGCTTCATAAGAAGAAAGTGAAGATGAAAATCTTGAAGATTCCAGTGATGAAGATGGTGATATTTCCATGCTCACAAGAGGCATTAAGAAGTTCTTAAGAAAGAAAAATTCTTCAAGAACTAGACACTTCAACAAAAAGTATGAAGAAGAAAGCAAGAAGAAAACTAAAGAAGTTACTTGCTATGAATTCAAGAAACCGGGTCACATTCGAAGGTAGTGCCCCAAACTCAAATTCAAGAACAAAGGAGCAAAGGATAGAAAGAAGGCCTTCAAAGCTATTGAGGATGACTCCTCCGAATCTGAAAAGGAAGAGGAACAACAAGAGATGGCCAACATTTGCTTCATGGCTCTTGAAAATGAAAATGAGGTAACATCTACTTCTAATTCTTCTTGTGATGATTATGAATATGATGATGATGAGAGCTCTATTGTGAGCAAACTCTTGCTTAAATGCAAGCTTACTTTCTAAGAAGAAGTATTATAAGCATGAGTTAACTAATTTAACCAAGGAATTTGATAGTGTAAAGAATGATTTTGATATACTTGTTAAATCTAATAAAAAACTTGCTAATGATTTAAAATCATCTAGTTCCTTGGAAGACCAACTCAAGAAAGCAAATGATTAAAATCAAAAGCTTTCTAAGGAGGTCTTAGAGCTAAACAATTCCATTTCAAAATTTAAGAGAGGAAAAGAAACTCTAGATAGTATTATTTACTCTTAAAAATTTCATGGAGATACTCATAGAATTGGATATAAAAATGGGATGTCTTCATCATCATCATCACATATTAACTTTGTTAAAGCACATGATTCCACGGCTTCTACCTCTAAAAATGAGACTTAAGCTTTCAAAGCTAAGAGGTCACAAGTGTCAAATAATAAGGGAAGGTCTCATAAGACAAAACCTCTATTGACACAAAGAAGTGAGACTCAAACTAGAGCACCACAACCTAGACATGCTTATATGTACACTAGACATAATCATAATAGGCATGCTACACAACACAATGCACATAATCATGTTGCACAAACCTATCAAAATACGCATTGTCATTGCCAATGTATGTCTCACACTATGACTCAAAAGAGTTATAGGATGCATTCACCACCACAACACACAAGGCATGTTTCATACACTAGGAAAGCAAATCATCCTAGGAGAAATAAATTTGCCAATATTGAGTGTTTTTATTGCATGACCAAATGTCACTTAAGCAATGTATGCTTCTATAGAAGATTTCACTTAAACTTGCTTCCTTTGGATTACCTTGAGACTAACCAACCTAGACCAAGAAAGGTTTGTGTTTAAAAGAATATGTAAATTTTGATGTGTAGGTGTGCTTGAAGTTCACAAGAACAAAAAGTAAAAGGTTTCTTGATAGTGGATGTTCAAGACATACTACCGGAGATAAAGAGAAATTCAACGAGCTTGATGCTAAGGATGGAGGACATGCAACTTTCGGGGACAATGCAAAAGGAAAGATTATTAGCATTAGAGAAATTGGTAATCCTCAATCCTTATCTATACATAATGTATTGTTTGTTGATGTTCTTAAACATAATTTACTTAGTATAAGTCAATTATGTGATATAGGAAATAAAGTCACTTTTTATCCCAAAAGTTGCTTTGTTAGTAGTTTTGATGAAGATAAAGTAATTTTTAGTGGTAAAAGAGTAGATAATGTCTATGTTATTGATTTGAATAAAATTGACAACAAAAATATTAAATGCTTGATGTCTATTTCCCATGACACATGGACATGGCATAGAAGGTTAGGATATGTAAATTTTAAGCTATTGAATGATCTTTGTAAGCATGAACTTATGATTGGTTTACCAAAACGTAAATACACTAAGGATAAACCTCGTGATGCTTGTCAAAAAGGAAAATAATCCAAATCATCATTTAAGCTGAAAAATGTTGTGTCAACCTCTTGGCCACTTGAACTTATACATATGGATTTGTTTGGTCCAACTAGAGTTGATAGTCTCGGTGGAATGCACTATACATATGTATTAGTTGATGACTACTCTAGATTTACTTGGGTGTGTTTTCTTGCTCACAAGAATGATGCTTTTAAAGCTTTTGAAAATTTCTCTAAAAGAGTTCAAAAGGAAAAAGATTTTTGTATTTCTTTCATTAGAAGTGATCATGGAATCGAATTTGAAAATGAAATTTTCAAAACTTTTTGTAATGAAAATGGCATTTCACATACGTTTTCATCTCCTAGAACTCCTAAACAAAATTGGGTATTTGAAAGAAAAAATCAAACTCTCATGGAAATGGCTAGAACAATGCTTCATGAGTATAATTTGCCATTATATTTTTGGGCGGAAGCCGTTAACACATCTTGTTACATTTCAAATCGAGTTTTCAAAAGACCGATTTTAAACAAAACATCTTATGAGCTTTGGAACAATAAAAAATCCAAAATCTCATATCTAAGAGTATTTGGATGTAAGTGCTTTATATTAAACACCAAGGATAATCTTGGAAAATTTAATTCTAAAGCCGATGAAGGAATTTTCCTAATCTATTCCACCTCTAGTAAAGCATATAGAGTTTTCAATAAAAGAACTCTAGTAGTTGAAGAATCAATGCATGTTGTATTTGATGAATCAAACTCACTTGATCCTAGAAAGGATACTTGTAGTGTTGATGATGATGTAGGTGATCTTGTTGAAGAGAAAAATGAAAAAGAAAATGCAAACAAACCTTTGGAACTTGAATATCATAGAAAGGAGGAAAATGAAGAAATACCTTAACCTAACTTGAGCGATGACCTTCCAAAGGATTGGCAATTCAAGAAAGCACATCCTCAAGACCTTATTATAGGTGACACTACAAAAGGGGTAACTACTAGATCTTAACTTAAGTTTGTTGTCAATTTAGCATTCATTTCTCAAATTGAACCCAAAGTTAATAATGATGCATTGAATGATGAATTTTAGGTCTTGGCTATACAAGAAGAGTTTAATCAATTTGAGAGAAATAAAGTTTGGACTTTGGTTCCTAGACCAAAACATCATCCTATTATAGGCACCAAATGGGTGTTTAGAAATAAGATGAATGAACAAGGTGTCTATAAGTACCCAATTTGGGATAGTCGAGTATGGATGTGATAGTGGCGACTCCTTATCTCTATGTTATGTCTTTGTGATATAGTAGTGTGTTCCCTAGAGCCCTGAGCTCAAACAGTGTCGCGGTTGCTAAAATCTTAGACGTGCGCTAAACCCTACCGTCTACAGTGGCGACTCCACTGAGGATAAGAGATATTGATTCTACTTGTGTTCTTTAGAATTATTTTATTAATTATTATTTTATTCTTGCATTCAGTTTTGCATGTCCCTATTAAACCGATGACATTGGTTTATAGTCCCTTGATTCCACTAGCATCCTGGGATTGTAAATTGGCTAACCATCACTCTGAGCCTTAACTCGGTTCAAGAGAGATTATCGGGCTCATCTAACCAGAGTCTATAACTCAAGTCCTAAAGGGAGGGTAGTCTTCTCTGGAGTTTATAAAGGATGTTAGGCCCCTCTAACCTTGGTCTGTAACTCAAGTCGTAAAGGAGGGCATCTTGCTAAGGGAACCTTAACTTTTCCACCAGACTGTGCACATGTAGTGGCCTAGTAACTTCCCTTAGGAATACCCAAATTGCTTGTGTATGTTGTCATGAGGTATTTCTATTTATAAAAGTCCAAGCCCACACTTTAAACAGCCCATATGGGCTAATAAGGATTGAGCTAAGCTTTTATACCTAGAAATACTATTTCTATCTATGCTTTTACTACTTTGAGAGATTTGGCATGCATGTAGGTTCTTGATATCCCCTGTTAATGTTAAGGCCAAGACTAAAAATTTTAGGATAAGAGACTCACCATTGAATACGTGTGCGGGAGAAATAAGGTTGGAAAGATGTAT
>CATIWM010127527.1:0-11260 GCA_949671775.1 Mallotus repandus | reverse complement strand
TTTCTTTTTTCTTTCTTTTTCTTGGTTTTTTCTTTATTTTTTCCTTTCCCTTTTTTTTCTCTTTTTTTTCTCCTTTTTTTCTTCCCCTTTAGCATTCAGACCTCTTCTAGGGTCTAACATGATAATCATAGGCTTCCCGATCATCTTGGTTCCCTAAGACTTCTCTTTTAGTGGATTTTCTTTCTTTCATGAGGTTATCAAGCATTAAATTGATTAAAAGAGAGAATCCCAGCTTGGAGCGGCTGATTAAAGTCGGGAAACTTTAAAAATCTCTTCAAAGTGGGACGGTCGCCGTCGAGGTTGACTGGTCCATTCCTATCATGTGCCCCCTCTCTAGTGCCGATACACCTCCAAGAGCACTAAGAAATGATGCTTGGAGTAAGAATGCATGTACGCATGAATGCATGTGAAAATTTTAGAGTAAGTTGGTATAGAAGACTCCTTGAATTTTTGCGCTCTTCCTGGGGGCATTTCTGACCTTTATTACGAGTTCTCAGCCTTTGATTAGAGTCACGGGCCTTCATTGCACTATTAGGGCCTTTTAGAAGCTCCATCATGCGAAAATACGCATTTTGGGGCCTTCGGTGGGCCTCGAGCTGCATCGTGGGCATGACCCACACATGTGGGTTAGATGACCCATGAGTTTAGGTCAATGACCCATGTGCGTGGATCCTTTTTGACCCATGGGCTAAAGGCCCTTTTTTCTTCACGTTTCTTCATTTTTTCATTCTTCTTTCTCTCTCCTCTCTTAGAATCCTCTAGACTTTAGATTTTCTCCACTTTAAAACCCATGCAAGGAGGTGAAGGCTATAAGGATATTCTGGGGGATGTCGATCCTAATCTCACTTTTGACTTGGATGACCTCAGTCTAGAGGCTCCAAGGGGCCAGGCGGGTCAAGCTGTCGATGGTGCATCATGTCAGAAGCTGGTGCTGACTCATCTTACGCGACATGGAGTGAGGAGGGGCCACAAGGTTCCTCTCGTTTCCAACTTGGGGGAGCACATTTGGGTGCTTCATCGGCAATAGGTTAGTACCTCAAACTCAGTTTTTTTCTTTTTTTTTGAGGTTTCTCCCTTCGATGTTGTATATGTTTCCCTTACTAGGATTAGCTCTCTTGTGTGTTGGAGATGTGTTCTGTTAGGGTTTTACTTTCCTTAGACTGTATGCTAGGACTTGTTTGCTATGTTTCCCATCCTAATCGTGTAGCTTTGTTTACTAGTAAATAAAACGTAAATAGTAGTTAGTGCGAATGATCATATTTGAGTGAAAATTTCTGAGTCAGAATTTGTGTTTTGCTGACTTCCCTTTTAGAGCCCGGTGCATCTGGTCTTGCCTGGTATCTTCACTAGAGCTAAGTAGCTCTACCGGAAGCTACCTATAGAGGTGTGAGATCGAGTGCGCGGTCTCAGCTTTGATGGCATTTTGGGCGGTCTGCTAGAGGGATTGAAGACGTTGAGGAGTCGTCAGGTGACAATGACGGCTCTAATCAAGAGATGATCGGACTGCACGCATACCTTCCACTTCTAGTTTGGGGAGATGATGATTACACCCCTCGACTTTACTACTATTACAGGTTCACTTTTGTCGATCAGCAGATCCCTTTCAACATTCTAGAGGATCTTGCGGGGTTGTGCTGTGAACTGCTAGGTTGTCCCCTGAGTTCAGAGTTGGTCCGGGCAACCTAATTTCTTATGATCGGCTCTGACGGATGTGTAACTGTGCTGCTAGGGATGGTGCTAATGGCATCTAGAGGTGTGTTCGATGCTTTATCTTTTATTTGATGAGCACAGTGGTATTTCCAAATGCGAACAACAACAGCGGCTCTTGGTTGCTCCCTCTATTGCAAGACCTCGATGCCTTGCGAGGTTATGATTAGGCTTCCGCTGCTTACGACCACCTCCTCCATGTCCTAAACAATGCTTGCAAAGGTAGTTCATTGATCTACATCATTCCACTGGTGGTTGATGTGAGTTGTTTCAGATGCATTGTTATTCCTTTCCTTTTGTTTCAAGTGTACAATTTCTGACATGTCTCTTTTTACAGATTTGGGCCTTCGAGTTCTATGTGTTGGCTCCTCCTACTGTTGCTAGGATGTGTGAGGGGTTCCCTCATCTTCCCATTTGGACTGCTCAGCCTTGGAGGGGTTATATAAGGTCTTTGGAGGCGACTCATGCTGCTCTTATTGAGCGGACATTTTATTAGGTTGGTATTTTCTTTTTTGTTTTCCTATTCTGAACTTCCTGTATTCTATTTTTGATAATTAATTTTGATTGTAGATACACCTCCGATGGTGGCGGGAAGGCTACCCCACAGCCCGGGAGATCATTGACAGGCAGGTACTATTTGTGACCCCTGTCAACCACGCTTAGTACCTCAGTGAGCTTATAGCGAGCTGGTTCTTGGGACATACTAGCCATTGCGTCCCTCATCCCCCTCCTCTTGACATGTTCTAGGGGAAGGACATGGTAGGCCCCACTCTAGAGGAGGCATTGGTTAGGACTCATCATCGGCTGTACTTGAAGCCAGAGGGCATCTCGTATCTACAGAACCTCATTCCTCACCTAATTGATGGCATTGCAAAGAGCTTTGTGATTGCTCCACCTACTCCAACCGCGGGTGCTTCTTCTTCTTCTGCCCATCAAGTCTGCGTTATTGCCCTTTCTGTGTGCTTGTGCTCATACTGATTATTTTGATCTCGACTGTTTTTTGGTTACATTTTGACAGCCTTGCCCAAAGAGGTCTTGTGCTAAGAGTGCTGCCGACACTTCAAGCGGTGCTGGAGCTACTACTAATGACCTCATAGGTACTGCTTAGATGATCTCTGGGGTAGTTGTATTGCCATTGCTCCCTGTGCTTTGGGCACCTAACCTTCATGGTGAGGTGGTGGTTCAGGTGGTTCCTGCATCCACTGATCTTATGGGCTTCATCCCTAAGGTTACTACTCATGTGAGTGCTTGTTTATCTTTCCCATTTTGATGCTTTAGCTTTGCTATTTACTGACTCTTCTATTTACAGGTTCCTCAAGATGTAGCCACGTGCTGGTACCAGTGCACTTTAGGTTTGATAAGCCATTACGTGCATTACTCCATGGAGGCTCATGTAAGTCTTTCACACTTTGGCTTGCTTTCCCTGTTACAATTATATAATGATATGTATATATATGGTATGGATGCATATGTGCTAATGCATGTATGCCATGATGCAACTTGAGCATAAGAGGCTAATGTGGGAGCGAAACAAGGCCATCCGTCATTCAGAGTCGATCCGCCAGCAAGAGGGGGCTTACTACCAGAATGAGATTCAGAGGCTAAGGGCCAAGTTGGAGGCACTGAGGACTTGTGATGCTAGGCCAAGTACGAGGGAGCCCTCAGATGTCAATGATGACGACGATGATGACGAGGATGGAGTCTAGTCCTGATTTCCCCTCTTTCCTGGTTTTATTATTTTTCTAACTATACTAATAGAAAATTTTGGAAATTTTTCTAAGATGTATAGACTGACAAACCATTTATGAGGCCTTCGATATTTTTTGCATTTTGTTGTGCTCTTCTCTGTCTGCTCTTTTTTGCTGCACATTTCGTTCATAACAAATAAGAAACCAAGTAAAATGAAAAGAATTTACAACGAAAATGATTATAATTACATCATAGAAATATATGAATTCAATGCAAATTTTTCTTTTGTGATAAATATTGATTCAGACATTTACTTCTTAACATGTGCGACTCGTGACAATATTTTCCATTTGCATTGAATAATATTTATCATGAGCATGGTTGCACAAAGAATATTTCAAAATGACAATACCCTTGTCTTTAATTAGCCCTCTCGGGTTTTCTAATTAAGTATTTTACCTCTCATTTTTGTTGTTTTATTTTCTCTTTCTTTTTTTATTATTCACATATAGTATCGCTTGAGACAGTCGACATTGATCCATTCAAACAACTCATTCCTGTCGACATCCATTAGCTTGACTGCGCTTTTTGAAAGGATAGCTTTAACCAAATAAGGCCTTTCCCAATTAGGTCGAAACTTCCCTCTTGGATCTGGTAGATTCTGCTTAGCTTGTCTCAATACCCAGTCTCTAACATTGATGTCATGTTGTTTCACTCTCTTGTCAAAAGCTTTGGCAATTCATCTTTTGGTACAACTGAGTGTGATAAAAGCACTTTCAACTGTTCACTATCTATCAGATTCAATTGCGCTAGCCTCTATTCTACCCACTTTGCCTCGAGTAAGTCTGCTTTGACTATGACTCTAAGGGATTTCATTTCCACTTCGATTGAAAATACTGCTTCTGTCCCGTATACCAAGGAGAAAAGAGTTGCCCCCATGGATGTTCTCACTGTAGTACGGTATCCCTAAACAGCAAATGACAACTTGTTGGCCCAATGGTGATGAGTTTAAATCATCTTTGAGAGGATCTTCTTGATGTTCTTATTCACTGCTTCCATTGCTCCGTTAGCTTGCTGTCTATAAGGTGATGACTTGTAGTGCTTTATCTTATACCTCTCTAGCACTGCTCGTACTTCTCCTTGGAATTGCACCCTATTGTTTGAGATTAAATGGTGAGGAATCTGATATCTATATACTAGGTTCCTTTCCAAAAACTTAGCTATCTGCTTTGCCCCCAATTTGTTGTAAGATTCGGCTTCTACCCACTTTTTGAAATAGTCAATTGCAACTAGGATGTATCTGTGTCCATTAGAGGCCGTAGGATGAATCTCTCCTATGATGTCAAGTCCCCAGACTAAAAATGGCCAAAGAGAGGACATGGTGTGTAATTCTAAATAAGGCAAATGATTGACTTCCTCGTCAATCTAACACTTATGACATCCTTGGTGAATTTAACATAATCCTCAACCATTGTCATCCAAAAGAACCCTTGTCTTATTATCTTCTTGGCTAGCATAGTACCATTCATATGTGGACCACAAACTCCTTCGTGAACATCTGTCATTACCTTATTTGCTTTGTTCTCGTCCAAAAAGCACAATTGAATCCCGTCTGAAGTTCTCTTGTACAAGACACTTTAATGATCAATGAATTTTTCTTATAGCTTTCTAATGACTATTTTATCTTTCTCACTTGCATCTGCTAGGTATTCATGCTTGTCCAAATACTGTTTGATGTCATAGAACCAAGGCTTTTGATCCACTCTTCCTTCAATGGCCCTGAAACTCTTGTAACATGGTTGACTCGATTTCAGTAATACCAAAGGCTTCATAGGCATAGTTTTTGGCCCATCCCAAACTGATGCTAATGATGCTAGGGCGCCTACCATCTAATTGTGGTTTCTTAGTAAGTGAATGAACCTGCATTTCAGAAATGACTGTCCCAACTACTGTAAGTGCTCTAGAATATGGCTTTAGATGTGGCTCTTTCAAATCCCATTCATCGGTGGCTTGGTTGGTTACCAGCATCAAATCGCCTAATATTTCTACTTCTATGACTTTTAAAGCCATCAGTGCTTCCATTCCCATCAGACATACTTCATATTCTGCTTCGTTATTCATAACCCAAAATACTAGCTTCTTTGCTATGGGGATTACTTTATTTTCTAGGGTCAACAGAATTACTCCTATACCTACTCTAAACTGGTTTACCGCTCTATCAAAGTACAAGCGCCATCCCTGAACCTCAATTGTCGCGGTAAGCTCATTTGGAAATTCAAGTTCTATCTCTTGATCGTTTGAAGTAGGGTTAAGTGCTAGAAACTCGGCTACTGCTTTTCCTTTAATTGTCTTCTTAGTTAGATACTCAATATCAAATTCTATCAGTAGCACCAGCCACTTAGCTAGTTTCATGACTAGTGAAAGTGTTTCAAATAGGTGTGTTATCGGATCTAACTTTGAAACTACATGGATCTTGTAAGACTAAAAGTAGTGCCTTAGTTTTCTCATAGCCCAAACCATTGCTAAACATATCTGCTCAACCTGACTATATTTCTTCTCATAGGGTAGCATCTTCTTGCTTAAGTAGTAAACTACATGTTCAGCCCGTACTTCTCATTCTTGAGCTAGCATAGCTCCTATTGTGCTCCCTTTAATCCCTAGATACAGGGCTTTCCCATTTTTGGTGCCTCAAAATTGGTGGATTCATGAGATAGTCCTTTATTCTATCAAAAGTGATTTGGCATTGTTCGTTCCAAACCATAGGCTGATCCTTTCTAAGCAACCTAAATATCGATTCACACACTTCTATCAATCTGGCTATTAATCTGCTAATAAACTGTAACTTTCCTAAAAATCCCTGAATTTCCTTTTCAGTCTTCAGTGTCGGCATTTTATGGATTGCTTTTACCTTGTCTGGATCAACTTTAATTTCTCTCTGACTGACTATGTGTTCCAGCATCTTTCCTGAAGTTACCCCAAATACACACTTCTTGGGATTCAGCCTTAGATTATACTTGTCTACTCATTGCATGAATTTCTCTAATGCGGCTGGATGTTCTTCTCGAGTCTTTGATTTTACCATCATGTCATCAACATAAACTTCTACCTTCTTGTGTATCATATCATGAAACATTACTATAGTCATCCTCTGATAAGTTGCGCCTGCGTTCTTCAAACTAAAAGGCATTACTCTGTAGCAGTATTTTCCCCATTCAATGATGAAGGTGGTCTTAACATTGTCGATGATTGAAATGAGAATCGGGTTGTATCCTGAAAATCCATCCATGAAAGAGTACATAGCACATGCAACAACACTGTCAATCAGAACATCTATGTGAGGCAGATGAAAATCATCTTTCGGGCATGCTTTGTTGAGGTCTTTGTAGTCTACACAAATCCTTACTTTCCTATCCTTTTTAGGTACTGGAACCACATTAGCCAACAATTCAAGATAGTCCACTACTTCCAAAAACTTGGCCTTGATCTACTTCTCTATATCCTTTTTTACCAACTGTTCCCATTCTGGTCTCAACCTTCGCAACTTCTATTTCTCAGGACATGATTGACTAACAGTTCCTCATCGGAGTCATACCATATGTTGATTCCCATCACATATAGCACATCTAATAGTGGGATGGTGACGACCTCATCTTCTTTATCAAATTCGTCTCCCTATCCAGAGGGTATGATGTCTTTCTCCTTGAAAGCAGCTGAAGGAGGAGCAGTATATTTCACCTTGAAATCAAACTTTCCAGATGGTTGTCCTAACAAGTCCCAAACTTCTCTCTTTTCCACCAGTTCTCCTTCTTCAGATTCAGATGGTCTGTTATAGTCAATGACCTCCCCAACTCTTCTTGCTGCTAACTGACTAAGCCATTTTTGCATCATTATGTGAGGTGTACAAGTAGGAAGCATAGATATGTACTAGTAAGTGGAAGGGCCCATCTCATCATCACTCAAGTTCTAGACCAAGCCTACAAAATCTTCGCTTGAGCTGTAGACTAAGCCTGTAAAATCTTCCTTCAGTATGGCCAATATTTCTCTTTCTTCCCTTTCAAGCTTCTTTTTGTTACTCTCCATAATGTCTTAAATGGAGTTCTTGATGAAGGACTCAGGCAACCCCGATGAGATAGCATAAGATGTTGGTGGTGGCATGTTTTAGTAGTTTGGTAGAAGGTTGGTCTTGACATTAGGCTACTTTTCAGGATCTTTGATCTTGCCAGAGTCTATGAGGTCTTGGATTTGGTCTTTTAGGATGTAGTAGTTATCGGTATTGTGGCCAAGCATTTTTTGGAAGTGGCAGTAAAGGTTGGGGTTCATGTGTAGTGGTAATGGGTTTGGTAAAGATCTTGGTTCAAAAGGTTTGAGGAGGCCTTTTTGCTGGAGTCTTTGGAAGACTTTGGATAAGGGTAAATTGAAGTTTAAGTATTTACGATTTCCTAGGGCATTGACCGTTAGGTTTGTTTCAGTGGAATGGGTATGTTGAGTAGGCTGTGTCGACTTTCAGTAGGGATTTTTGGGTTGAGAGATCTCCTCATCTTCGATTCTGATAGCATCTTGGTAAAGGGCTTTAAAGGTAAGGTAGTGGACAAATAGCATCTGCTTGTGAAAGTGAGACAAGGCTCCTTTGATTATCATCTCTATTTGTTCATCTTCCAGAGGTCTATCCCTCATCAAGGTAGCTTTTCCTCTCCATCGAGTGATGTGGTTTGAGAAACTCTCACCACTCTTCTGTCTTGTGGTTTCTAAGTCACGTTTTGTGACATCCAGCTAGGTGTTGTATTCATACTACATGATGAACTTCTACGTGAGGAGCATCCGGTCATTCTTGATCTCATCTTCCAAGTGAAAGAACCATGCTCTTGGCCCTTCTTCCAATGAAGTAAAGAAAAACTTCACGATCTGAGATTCAGTCAACTTTATAGAAGCCATGAAAGTAGCATATTGTCTCAAGTGGACTTGAGGATCCCCAATACCATTGAACTTGGTGAAGTTTGGGAGTTTGAAATCCTTAGGCAGGGGTTCATCCTTAAACAGTGAAAGGTCAGTGTAGTCATGACTTCTTATGGCACTCTTCTCCTTCAATGAGAACTTGAGTTGAGCCATCCTGTTAGCTAGTATCTTGACCTCCTCCGATGGCTCACACTTAGTTAGAAGTGTCCCTCTCATAGCCTGATAATACTCATAATCCTTGATGAACAATTGCGGAGTAGGCACTTTGTTTTTCCCTCTGTCCAAGTTGGCATTAACTGACCCAAAGGTTCCTTCTTGGTCTCCTTTCTTATAGACCAACTGTTCCATTGTAGCTTTAATTTCTTTCTTTAGAAAGTTAGACAGAGTCCCATCACTCATCAGTTTCTTGAGAGTGTCTTTCAACTGTTCTTCTATATTCTGAGCCATTATTTCTTGAGCTGGACTGGTCATAGGAATGACAGGACTAGTACTGGCACATTTAGTAGCTTTGACCTTACAAGACTTTCGAGGAGCTATGTTTCTGCATAAGTATGCATGTTAGAGTGATTAAAGGATTATGCATGCATGCGTGATGTGATGAGTTTTGCAAAAGAGAAGGGTTAGCGTGTATGCATGGCGTGACAGTCATAACTTTACTAATGTGGTGAATGCAATATGGCTACAAAAAAAAGGCATGAGTTGGTACATGATTGGATGTCCTATATGTATGTACGTATGCATAAGGAAAGGAAAGAAGATAAAACAAAGAAACAGGGTTAGTGTAAAACCTGCAAAATGAACAAACCAAACACAAGTAGTTTCTCCTTCCAACCTTGTTACTTCACGCGGTAAAGAATTCTATCCTAGGTGGGTTTTTAAAGTATAGCCATTAGGGGACTATGGTTTCACTCTCGGACTAGGCTGTTTCCATTCATGATGATCAAACTCAAGAGGTAAACTAGGGAGCAATACCCAAATGTATTTAAGGTAACTACATAATGTCAATGAAAGGCCCAATGATCGGGTCTCAAATGGTGTCTATAGCTCGTGCGCGCCCGCGAGCTCATGGACTATAGTCAACAGAATGGATCCAAGTTTGTGTCCCAATCAATAACATTCGGTGTGTTTACCAAAAGACATGAAGGTTCGTTCAATAGTTTGCAATTTGATTCTCTTAGCATGAATGTTCACAATCTAGTTAAATTCTTGATTCATCCACTGGATCTGATAAGGACAAATGAACGACTTCAATAGGTTCCATCATCAAAAGATGTCACTATTTGTTGGCCCTTACGAACTATCCAAACTGAGGTGTATGATTCTTGTCATTCCTTATGCATCGAGCTTACACAAGGTAAACGAGGATCACACGAGCCTAAGCGTGGGCAGTCTATAAAGGCTGACATAATGACAGCAAATGGTGGCGTACACTAGAGATGTCATATCATTTGTAAGTATTCGGTTAAATTGACAACATTAAGACAAGGATAGCATGCAAGAGCTAGGTGGGATCCTAAGAGATATTTCTATTGGTTTATCTATATAAGTTGCGTTGGTGCTTACGACTTGGGTTCCTTTAGTAAGAATGCCCCCATATGACTAGGGTTACAAACTTCTATTAGTGAGTCTGGCATTCTTTTACCTACTCGAGAAAAATTGTACCCTATTTTGGACTTGGGACCCCGGTCGCGTCATTTTAAGCCCTATAGCTTTTCTTGATCGAGTAAAAGCTAAAGATGATAATACCTACTTCGTCGCCCTGTGACTCTAGTGGAATCATGGTGTCAGTGTCATTCAGTATTATCGAGGGTTTAGGGACCAAGGTGCATATGGTGATTGTAATGATATGCAATTATGTTGTTGTGAAGGTGAATAAACGAGTTATGTATAACAAGAAATAGCCTTTCATTCATACCCCTCGAATTAGTAGTCCCCAATGGAGTTACCAAAAACCTGTGATTGGTACTGAGGGATCATGATCACGAAGGATTTGTGAGCTTATAGCATCGGGGCACACACGCTAAATGGCGACTATCTACTGGTTTTTCCATTTGTTATTATTTGTGGGAGGGTCTGCCTGATTAGACCTTGTAGATTGGAGTCGCCACCCGACTTGAATCGGGAAGAAGTGAAAAACTCACTTCCATAACCAGAGAATCCGAGTTCGAGGGGTAGGAGTTACTTATCATGTTTCTTATTATACACGTGCTCATTTATTCACTACTTCACACTAGTATCGGTTTTATGATGCATTTTACCATATACAAGCATTGGTGTCAGTTTAAATAAAGTGCGAGATAATTGGATCGACAAGCATTCACCATATGAAAAATAAGCAAGCATTAGTTAAGCATGTAAGCAAGTAAATAAGTAGGCATGTAGCAAACAAGCATGCAAGAAATAGTAAAAACAAGCAAGCAAATAAGCAAAAAATTTTAAAAAAATTGAAATAATAAATAAATGAATAATTAAACACATAAGCAAACAAAGATGCTAATGTATGCATGATGCAAGATTTTATAATTTGGGTACTTTATGTGAAGTCATTATTTTTATTATGAAAAATAAGATTTTTATGATGAAATAAATAAAAGGAAATTAAAATGGAAAAGGGCGCAAATAAAATAATAAAGGTAATAAAGATATTATTCTCACTATAAAAATATTATTTTTATGATGAAAATAATATGTTATCGAAGAAAGTAATGAAGATGACAAAGATGATAAATATATAACAAAATAATAAAAAAGCAAGTAGGATAGTAAAACAATGATAAAAATATTATTTTCACCATAAAAATAAAAACTTTATGATAAAAATAATAAATTCATCAAAAGGCACAATAAAAATAATAAAAATGCAATTAATATAATAAAAATAATAAAATATAGAATTTAAAATGCAAAAGTG
>CATIWM010127509.1:0-12601 GCA_949671775.1 Mallotus repandus | reverse complement strand
AAAAAATATTGATAAAAAAACAGTACCTTAAAAATAGAAAAAAAGTTTAGCAAAAAAAATGTTGAGAAAAAAATAAAGAAAGTAGAAAAAAATAAAGAAAGTAGAAAAAAATGTTTGATTCAAAAAAAAATAGAAGGATCAAATTGGTGATGTGAAACAACTTCTAGAAGACCAAACAGCTTCTAGAAGATCAAACAGTTTTTAGAAGATCAAACAACTTCTAAAAGAGTCATAGTCTAGATTCGAAAAAAAAAATTTCTGAAAGCTATTTTTGAAAATACTTTTGGTCAATATGGTTTTTGATATTATTTTTAGTTTTTTGGCTATTTATGAAAAAATCCCAATATTTTATAATAAAAAATAAAAATTTATATTTATTGTATGCTAAAAAAATATATACTATATATTTCAAATCAAAATAGCAGTGTATTATACTACTATTCGAGCTAGTTTACGAGTTAATAAAATATATAATAAATTTTATATGATTTTTATTGAACTAAATTTAATTTAAATTAAACATTTAATTTTATTTAAAAATTAAATTATAATTTTAATTCAATATTTTATAATAAAAATAAAAATTTATATTTATTATATGCTAAAGAATATATACAATATATTTCATATCAAAATAGAAGTGCATTATACCACTATTCGAGCCGATTTATGGGTTAACAATATATAATAAATTTTAAATATTTTTTCTTGAATTGAATATTAATTTAAATTATGAACATTTTATTTTTTTTTAAAATCAAGACACGCATTAAAAACACAAATTTTCACTTAAAAACTATAAAATTTGAAATTTTATCATCATAAAACAAAAGCCAATTAAACAAACAAAAATTAACTAAAAAATTAGAAATTTTCATTCATGGTACCCAACTTTTACCCTTGGTCTCACTACAGTATCTCACTTTTAGTTATAGTCTCATTACACTGGCGTGTCAAGTTTGCAATTGTCATGTCAGTGTTGTATGACATGTGTCACCATGTTAGATGCCATGTGGCGTACCACGTGGTCATCTTTGGTCGGAAATCGAGTTTAGGTACTTTATTGGTAATAAACCGAAAGATTAAGGAGTTTTGTGTTACATTTTGACAATTGGATACTTTAATGGTATTTAGTTAAGAAATTGAGTACTATCATTGCAAATAACCCATAAAAAATTATTATATCTTAAATAATATTTTAAATTGAAGGAAGCAACGACATACCTAATAGTATATTAAATTATTAAACAAAATTTATTATTATTATTATATTTCTTAAATGACTTTAAATTAGTTGTTAAAAATTATTTACCATTGTAATTATGTTTGAATGGAATTGAATTAATTTAGGATTTAATAAATTTTGAATAGCAGTAGTTTAAACCAAACAAAAAGTAAAATTCAAACTATTGATTTAATTGTTGTTTTTTTTATAAAATAATTTATTATTTTCTTGTAAAATAAATTTGTATAAAATTATCACTATTGTATTATTAAAAAAATTGTGTAATACACCTATTTAAATCATTTTAATTGTCTTCAAAAATTAAACAATCGTTACAATTGTCTTTTAACTTTAAGAAAGAAATTATGATTGAAAATACGTTGTTGCTATTAATAAAGATAAAGAATCCCATTGTGGAGTGTATGCACAGTCAGATTTAGGTAGAATCTCAATATTAGCTTTACTTTTTCTTTTTTGCAAAGTAGTTCGTTTTGAAGACAGGAAAACTCGAAATTCTCACAATTTTAGTTCAAACTTAAAACTAAAACTAGTGATTGAAGTGCAATCTCCACTAATAACAACAATTGCAGATATTGAATTTTTCTTTTTTTGCACTGTAAAGAAAGAGATAAAGATCTAAGTCTTAATATAAAGATGTCTTAAAAGAAATTATACCATTAATTTTTTTTAACAACTGGTAGAGATAATTAATTTTCAATATTTATATTGTACAGACATTTCAATTAGTAAGTGTTTCTCCGTATCTGTATTTTCGTTTTTCTGTGTTCGTGATATCTAGAAACTCTCAATTTAGAAGACAAACACTTTAATTAGAAGCCGTTTTCGCATGTCTGTATTCTCATTTCTTGTGTCCCTATATTCGTAACCTTGCAACTTAGAAGCACCACAAGAGATGAGAGAGGGGGTGAGAGGGTTCGAATCCTGCTCTTCTCAATAAAATATTCATATTTTTTACCGCTTAATGAACTAAACTATTTAACCTTTAACGTAAATATTAAAAAACCACTTATTTAGTGGTGGGGATAAACAGTGCTTTATTAAATTTATAAATGAGTTATTTAGCTGGGTGAGTTTATGTTCATAGAAGTTAGAGACATTTAGCGTAGGAATCAATATTTGAGTTGTGTTTTTGCCCTTTTGGGAGATGGCGGAGGAGAAAGAAACAAGATTTGAAAGGGTGAAACCATATAGCATGTGTGCGTTAATTTCTTTAAGCATGACAGCGTCTAGCATTATCTCAAAGGTCTCTTTGGATGGAGGCATGAACCGTTATGTACTTGTTGCTTATGGATCTGCTTTTGGAACTCTCACAACTACTGTTCTTGCTCTACTATTTGAAAGGTTGATCGTTAACTTCTGCTTCGTCTTCATCATCATTGTTGTTAATTGTTCTTGTTCTTGTTAATCATGGATTCATTATTATATATATATCACTTTATTTCCAGGGAAAATGAAAGCAAACTTCCTAGAGTAATCTGGATATATATCTTTTTCTTGGGTTGTTTAAGGTTAGTGGGAATCTATATACCTATCAGAAAAATGAAATCAAACTAAAGGTTGAGTTCAGTTTTCTAATGAAATTCTTTAGTTTGGAGCAGAACTCTTGGAAGAGTAACACTGCTTGCTGCACTTCAATACACTTCAGCAAGTTTTACAGGAGCCATGATCAACTTGGTTCCATCTATGACCTTTATTCTGGCAATTTTGTTCAGGTATACAAGGACAACCTGACATAAACATCACTAGCCTTCATATCAACAACTGTTAGATATTTCTTTTTTTTTTTTTCCTTTCGCTACTGAGAGAATCATAAAACCTGAGGTATCCTAAATCATCTAACTAAAATAACAACTAAACTTGCCAAAGTTTAAGTAGTCTAGTGGCATAAACTTTCTTCAAAAACATCAATAAGTCAAGGGTTGGACTCTTGTCTCCTCCTCTTTGTCCCATATGGTACCAGGACCTCATGTTCAGTTAATAAAAATAATAATAATAAGAACAGCAGCAGCAGCTAAACCTATTTACTCATAGCAAGTCAAGGCATTTTAACAACTAAACCTATATATACAAAACAAGTTAAAGGCATCTAACTTGACTCTTGTATAGTTTTTGATTTATTTGACAATTAAGTTATTGCTACCTTCTATATATGTGTGTTCAGAATGGAAAAATTGAATGTTGCTAAGCTGAGTAGCAGAGCAAAGATTGGGGGAACTATACTTGCATTTGGCGGTGCTACACTCATGACCTTATACAAGGGTTTTACTGTCCTTTCCTTTCATAATCATCACCACCATACTCATCAAAATCCAAACTCAAAAGTGTTGCCAAAAAAGAATTTTTTAAAGGGCTCCCTCATCCTTGTGGTTCAGTGCCTTTCAGCTTCGGGATCTATCATCTTACAGGTAACAAATAGTAGATATTTTTATTACTAAAAAAATTGATTTTAAATATCATTTAAATGTAATGAACCGCGAACAATTGTTGGGATCAGCTACCATGACTACTCTCGTTTAAACAAGTTGTGGTATATGCAAAAATATTAAATTAATTATTGTTGTCCTTGTGGTCTTAACAAGTCGAACTAAATTAATTAGCATTGAGTGAGTTCTAGACACTGGTAGTTTACATTAAAAAAAAAATTTCTAACCTCGTAAGCATTCTAGCTAGGCAATCATGCATCTGTTGTGGACTCTACGTTTGATTATGCCTGGACTTTACGTAAAGAAGTCAAAACTCATGTTAAAACAGTATTGCTACTCGCTGAGATATGTTTCGTATGTATCTGTTGATGCAGGCCAGAACAATCAAAATGTATCCGGCTCCGATGAAGTTGACGACTTTAACAGGACTATCAACAACTGTAATTGCAACAGTTGCAGCAGCAATCGCAGATCATAAAACTTCATCGTGGAAATTGTCCTGGAATATGACTCTTGTCGCTCCTCTTTATAATGTAAGTTCAGTTCCTTAAGTACTGCTCTAAAATGAACAAATTACCATTGCTGTAGCATCAAGAAAATTCTGGTTTTCTGCTATTAGTAATTGCAATGCTAAAAGATTTCAACATCAATTGTTGCAGGGAATTATAGGTTTTGGTATTACAGCTTATGTTCAAACTCTGGTAATAAGGAAAAGTGGTCCAGTTTTCCTGACATCGTTCAGGCCAGTAACGACAATTTTCATAGCTATTATGGGAGTTCTCATTTTGGGAGAAGAATTATATTTGGGGGAGTAAGTTTCTATATATATATATATATATATGCCTTAAATTTTGGTTCATAATAACATTGTTTGTGAAAGTTTTTAGTATATTTATCACATACTTAGTGGTTAAATTAAGGAATTTTTATTCAAAAACGATTTTTGATTTGTGTTAAGAATTAAATTATTATTTTTTTATTGGAAGGGAATCCTTAGTTAAGTAAGATAGTTTATTCTCTTCTATAAATAAGATTACAGTTATTATACATATTAGTGTACTGAAAAAGCACAAAGGTACTATTATGATGTTTTAGGTATAAGCTCTTGTGACGGATATGTTAATCTCTGGAATGTTAGGGGTAGGATGGTTTAAGGGTTTAGTGTTAATCTCTATATTATTTTCTTGTACTCTTAATTTTGTATATTGAATTTGTTGCCTCATTCGTCCATAGACATAGACTTATGCCGAATCACGTTAAATTGATGTATTTTGTGTGTTATTTATTATTGTTGTGTTTATTTACTATCTCAAATAATTTCTTATCATTATGGGCTTCTATAAATCTAAATTATACATATATATATATATATATATGTATATGTATATGTATGTGTTCTTCATAAGAAAGCAAATATATATTTTCTAACCTTCACACTTTTTTTTTTTTTTTTGAGATCACCAGTAAAATCCATGAACTTTTAGAATCCGGTGAGGAGTAAATTTATTGCGTCGAATGCTATCAAACGTTTACTTTTTTTTATAAAATTTTTACTTTGTCAATTTTTTTTTAATGCCAGGATTATGGGAGCTGCATTGATAATTCTTGGGTTGTATGCAATTTTATGGGGAAAGGAAGTAGAGAAAAGGAAAAAGATTGTGGAGCCTGCAATTTCTGATCAAGATAATGTTGTTACTAAAGTAGATCAGTGATTAGAGCAGAGATGTTATTCAATTAACCATCTTATCCAAACCAAAAAAAAAATCATTAAATCAAAGAATTCACATTCTGCTCCTTTAAAAGCATATAATAAAATTTGAAAAAAAAAATCAACGAAGTGAGAGTGAGTTGAAGAGAGAATATAGATACAGAGATTGACAGTAGCAGAGATGATTGTGGGCTGTTTCATTTGAATTTGAATTTTTCAACTTCTACAAAGAAAGCTGCTTTTGTTTTTTCTTTGCCTTTGTTTTTTTTTTTTTTTGAACTACAATTTTCAGGAGGTGGAGCGGGAGGGGGATCTGAACTCTCTACTTCACATTTTTGTTGTCCACATTGATTTCTGTTTTGAATTTTGCAACTCCCTTCAATTTCTGCTTCATGTATTCTTATTTTGGACATTAATGCTTTTATATTTCTTAAGCAACTCTCCCACTTTCACCTGTATCTTCTCTTTCCTCTTCATATACCACCTGAAAGTGCTACTCTTTTATCGCATTGTTTTTGTTCACATCTGTTGGAGTTTCAGCGAATCAATTCATATTTGTGCATGAATTTGATATCGCTGCACAATTTAATCTCTCTTCGAGCTTTATTTATGTGAAGATGTGAGAATTTGAGATCAATGCCCAATGGGATGCATAACCTCAACTCTATTGTATCATTAAAGTTAAGTTATTGTGGAGGTATGAAGTCCCCTCTCAATTATGCCTCTCATAACATGTATTATAGAATTAGTCATATTTTTTTACATTTATCTATAAATTTGCAAGGTTGTGACTAATTAATTGCAGCAAAAACTAGCATATAACTATCTTTAGCTTCCATCTTTTCAATCAAAATCTCATACCATGCTAAATCAGCCTTGAAAGCTTACATGGATTCACAACAAACTCATATTCATATCATATTCTTCCCACACATGGCTCATGGCCACATGATTCCAACCGTAGACATGGCCAGACTCTTTGCAAGACATGGAGTAAAGTCAACCATTCTCACTACTCCCCTAATACACCTCCCTTCTCTAAAAAAATTGAAAGATATAGAATATTATTGGGTGTAGAAATCAGCATTCGGACCATCAAATTCCCTACTGCCGAGGCAAGGTTGCCAGATGGATGTGAGAATGTAAGCTCCCTTCCACTAGAAATGGGTGCAAATTTCCTTTATGCAATTAGCCTGCTTTAACAACCACTCGTAGAGGTGCTACAAGAGTACCAACCTAACTATTTTGTGGCTGACATTATGTTTTTGTGGGCTACAGAAGTGGCAGATAAGCTTGGGATTCCAAGGTTATTTTTTAATGAAAGTAATTCTTTTACAATGTGTGTTGTTGATTCTCTTAGATGACATCAACCTTATGTTGTTTTTTTTGGCAAAATTAGATATCCCATATTATTTTGTTGTGAGAATGGAAGGAGTCCTAAGGCTATAAATAGACTCCTCCCCCCTTTAGTTTTAATCATTCCAAAATTGCCTCCTCTCTTATATATTGGCAATTAATTCTTTTTCTCTTTTGTAATATTTTCTCAATTAGTGAAATATTATTTTGGTAGTGTCCGAGAATGTAGCCATAATTGGTCAAATCTCGTTAAATTTTTGTGTTCTCTTTTATGTATATTTAATAGCGATATTGTCAAGAATAACTGTCATGAATTATTGTGCTATTAAATTACTTGTCTTGATAAAATTCTGTCTAAGGAGTGTGGTTTTTAAGTGGGACCGTTGTGACCCCACCACTCTTTCCTGGGAATCTACATTGGGGTGATTTTTTAGTACAATCGTTTTCACTCAATTCACCTAGGTAATAGTTCTCAAGGCGAATTTGTTATTATTAGTGGAAATTAACCCGAATTTCACAATAATTTGAATCAGAGCTCTTGGTTTATTTTAGTATGCTCTGTGGTTGCGGCTTAGGCTGATCTTCCACATCAGAAAAAATTTCCTTGGGCTAATTAGCATTCCGCATTGACAGCTATTAAATAGAATTTGTAGCAGAAATGGCAGACAACACAAAAGAATCCACATCAACGTCAACAGCTTCTTCATCTTTAATTTTGGAAAGAATTGCTATGACAAATGCTAAATTTGCAGTGGAGATTTTTTATAGCACCGGCCATTTCGGCATGTGACAAAGTGAGATTCCATATGCTCTTTTTCAGCAAGGTCTAGACATTGCCATTGAAGAAAAGAAACCATATGATGTTGAGGAGAACGAATGGAAGATGATCAATAGATTGGCATGTAGTACCATTCGATCGTGTCTTCTAAAGAGCAGAAGTATGCATTTTCTAAAGAAACTTCTGCAAGTAAATTGTAGAAGGCACTGGAAGAGAAATTTTTGAAGAAAAGCGGTCAGAACAAACTCTACATGAAAAAGAGATTGTTTCGCTTCAACTATGTTCCAGGTACCACTATAAATGATCACATTACTAGCTTTAATCAGCTAGTGATTGATTTGTTGAATATGGACTTGACTTTTAAAGAATAAGATCTGGCTCTGATGTTGATGGGATCACTTCCTAATGAATTTGAGTATCTTGAAACTACTCTACTTCATGGGAAGGTTGATGTGTCTCTCAGTGAAGTAACTGCTGCCTTGTATAGTTACAAATTGAGAGAGAAAGAAAAGCAAGAAAACACAAGTGTAGAAGCAGAAGCTCTTGTTGTTAGAGGTCATTTGTAGAGTCAGAATAAAGGAAGGAAAGGGAGATCGAAGTCAAAGTCCAGACTGAGCAAAGTTCAATGAGCCTTTTATCTAGAAAAAGGGCACTGGAAGAAAGATTGTCCCAAGCTAAAGAATAAAGGCAAACCTGAAAGGGGAAAAGCTATCCCAAAGTCAAATGTAGCTGAGTGTAATGATGCCGATTCAGATCTCTTAATTGTTGCTACACCATCAACCAGTTGTTCTAGTTCATGGTTGCTAGATTCAGCTTGTAACCACCATATGCCCCCAATAGAGAATGGTTTTTTGATTTTAAAGAACTAAAAGGTGGAGTTGACTACACAACAAATAATGCCCCTCGTGACACACATGGGATTAGTTCAATTCACTTAAGGAATCAGGATGGAT
Organism: Mallotus repandus; assembly: GCA_949671775.1. Classification (NCBI taxonomy): domain Eukaryota; kingdom Viridiplantae; phylum Streptophyta; class Magnoliopsida; order Malpighiales; family Euphorbiaceae; genus Mallotus; species Mallotus repandus. The sequence goes on along the minus strand of CATIWM010127509.1, from coordinate 4,137 downwards.
CAATCAGAACTTTAACAGGTGTTCATTATGTGCCGAATTTGATGAGGAATCTCATCTATGTGGGAACCTTAGAGTCAAAAGGTTTCGAAGTAAGGGCAAAAGATCGGATTATGAGGATCATCTCTGGTGCACTTCTGATAATGAAGGGAATTCGAAAAAGAAATAATGTGTATTACTTTTTGGGTAGTACAATTATTGGGAAAGCAGCAGTAACAACTTATACTGATGATCTGGAGTCAGAAGCAACCAGGTTATGGCATATGCGCTTGGGGCATACTGGAGAAAAATTCTTGAAATTGCTAAAAGATCAAGGATTATTGAAAGGAGCTCGGGCTTGCAAATTAGATTTTTGTGAGCATTGTATCAAAGGGAAGAAAACAAGGGTGAAATTTAGAACAGCAATCCATGATACTGAGGGTATTTTGGATTATATTCATTCAGATGTGTGGGAGCCTTCTAATACAGCTTTGTTAGGAGGAAAACACTATTATGTCACCTTTGTTGATGATTTTTCCCGGAGAGTTTGGGTGTATACAATAAAGACGAAGGATGAGGTGCTGGAAATTTTCCTTAAATTAAAAAAATGGTAAAGACTCAAACAGGTAGAAAATTCAAACGTCTTTGTACATACAATGGTGGAGAGTTCAAAAATGATCCATTTTTGAAAGTCTATGAAGATGAAGGTATTGTCAGACACTTCACCGTCAGAAATACACCACAATAGAATGGGGTGGCAAAGTGTATGAACTGGACATTGTTGGCGAAGGTTCGGTGTATGTTGTCCAATGCTGGGTTGGGTAGAAAATTTTGGGCTGAGGCTATAGTATGTGCTTGTCTCCTTGTCAATTTTTTATCATCGATTGCTATTGGTGGTAAAATGCCATTAGAGAAATTGTTTGGAAAACCTGCTACAGATTATGATTCCTTACATGTGTTTGGTTCCACTGCATACTACCATGTTAAGGAGTCAAGATTAGACCCAAGAGCAAAGAAGGCAATCTTTATGGGGATCACCTAAGGTGTCAAAGGCTATCAAATTTTGTGTCCAAAAACAAAGAAAGTAATCTTCAGCATGGATGTTACCTTTGCTGAATCTACCATGTTGAGAAAGGTGACTTCAGAAAAAATGGAGCAGACAGATCATACTCCCAAACAGGTGGAGTTTAAACGCACCAGAATTGTCCCAGCAAATAAAGAAACTGATGATGACTCTCCTATGGAAAAAGAAGAGTCAGATAAAAAAGAGGTTCAGACCCAAGAACCTCCACAACAACAAGAATCAATTGCATAAAGAAAGGGAAAGAGGACCATTAGACAACCTGCTCGCTATGCTAATATGGTCGCTTTTGCATCACCAATTGCAATTGATGACATTCCTGCCACTTATAATGAAGCAGCTCAAAGTTCAGAAAAGAAAAGGTGGAGGATTTCCATGGATGAAGAAATGCAGTCCCCTCAAAAGAATCAAACATGGAAACTAGCTAGTCATCCGAAGGGAAATAAGACAATTGGGTGCAAATGGGTATATGCAAAGAAAGATGGATTTCTTGACAAGGATAATGTTCACTACAAAGCAAGATTGGTGGCTAACGGCTACACTCAGATGGAGAGAGTTGATTATAATGAAGTATTTTCTCCAGTTGTAAAGCATTCCTCCATCAGAATTTTATTGGCTTTGGTAGCACAGTTGGATTTGGAACTAGTTCAAATGGATGTAAAAACTGCATTGTTACATGGAGACTTGAAGGAGGAAATCTATATGACTCAGCCAGATGGATTCAAAGTTGCTGGAAAAGAAAAGATGGTATGCAAATTAGAAAAATCATTGTATGGATTGAAGCAATCTCCGAGGTAGTGGTACAAGTGATTTGACAAATTTATGATAGGGCAAAAGTACACAAGAAGCAAATATGATCATTCTATGTATTTGTGCAAGCTACAATATGGATCCTATATATATCTTCTTCTTTGTGTTGATGATATGCTGATAGCTTTCAGGAGTCAGACAGAAATTGAGAAATTGAAGACTCCATTGAACAGGGAGTTTGAGATGAACGATCTTGGTAAAGTAAAGAAGAATCTTGGCATGGAGATATCTAGAGATAGGAAATTAGGGAGGCTTTGTTTATCTAAAAAAGAATATCTGAGAAAGGTACTAAAACGTTTTGGTATGAATGAGAAGTCAAAACCAGTTAGTACACCACTTGCTCCTCATTTCAAGCTTAGTGCATCCATGTCACCAAAGACTGATACAGAACGGGAATACATGACAAAAGTATCGTATACAAGTACTGCTTGTAGCTTGATGTATGCAATGGTGTGTACGAGGTTCGATATTTCATAGGCAGTTGGGGTTGTGAGCAGGTATATGCATGATCCTGGCAAGGAGCATTGACAAGCTGTGAAATGGATTCTACGGTATATTCTAAATACCATAGATGTTGGTTTGATATTTTAGCAGGATAAGCAAGAAGGTCAAGATGTAGTTGGGTATTGTGATTCAGACTATGCAGGTGATTTGGACAAGCGTCGATGAACTACTGGTTATGTGTTTACTTTTGCAAAGGTACCAGTCAGTTAGAAGTCCACCTTACAATCAACAGTGGCTTTGTCTACTACAGAAGCAGAGTATATGGCAGTTATAGAGGCTGTGAAGGAGGCAATTTGGCTTCAAGGGTTGCTTGGTGAACTGGGAATGGAGCAGATTCACATCAAAGTGCATTATGACAGTTAGAGTGCTATTCATTTAGCAAAGAACCAGGTTTATCATGCAAGGACGAAGCACATCGATGTTCCATATCACTTTGTATGGGAGATTCTAGAAGAAGGTGGAGTTATAATCCAAAAGATTCAGACCATTGAGAATCATGCTGATATATTGAGAAAAGTGGTAATTGCGGTCAAGTTTAAACATTGTTTAAAGTTGGTCAATATTGTTGAAAATTGATAATTGGAATTTGCAAACACTACTGAAGGTTGGATTTGTGAGAGAATTGTATGGAATTTTGCCAAGGTGGAGATTTGTTGTTTTTTGGATAAATTTAGGAATCCTACATTGGAAGTTTAGGGGAAGTAGGAGGAGTCCTAAGGCTATAAAAGGACACCTCCTCCTCTTTAGTTAAATCATCCCACAAAATTAGCCTTCTCTTATATTTAGACTATTTGTAGTCTTTCTCTCTTTTGTAATATTTTCTCAATTAGTGAAATATTATTTTAGTATTATCCGAGAACGTAGGCATAATTGGCCGAACCTCGTTAAATTTTGGTGTTCTCTTTTATGTCTATTTAATAGGTATTGTCGCGTATAGTTGTTATTAATTATTGTGCTATTGAAATCACTTGTCTTAATAGATTCTGTCTAATGAGTGTGGTTTTTAAGGAGGCATTATGACCCCACCACTCTTTCCTAGGAATCTACCTTGGGGTGATTTTTAGTACAATCATTTTCACTCTAGTCACCTGTGCAATAGTTCTCAAGGAGAATTATTATTGGTGGAAATTAACCCAAATTTCACAACATTTTTGTTGTGAGCATGGAGTTCGTCAAGGGGATCCGCTTTCTCCCTTGTTGTTTTGTATCAGTGAAGATTTTTTTAGTCGTTGGCTTGCAGCTCGAGTTCATGTTGGTGAGTTTGTTTCTATGTCTGGTTGTTCTTCGAAGGCTTCATCCCATTTTCTCTATGCAGATGATATTCTAATTTTTGGCAAAGCCTCTGCTAGAATCTTAGAATTTTAACTCATACTTTGGAAACTTATAGTGTCATTTCTAGGCAACATATTAATTAGGAAAAATCAGAGATTGTTTTGGTTCTTCAACTCCTACATTGTTTTGGTTCTTCAACTCCTTGCAGGCTGGTTGCTCATATGTGTTCCATCTCTAGCATGAAGTTGGGTTCCCTCCCTTTTTTGTATTAAGGGGTTCCACTTTTCAAATGTACTCCTAAATATTCTCATCTTGTTCAGATTGCAGATTCTAGTCTAAACAGATTTAATGGCTGGAAGGGTCAGTTTCTTTTTATGGTTAGTCGTATTTGTTTAGACAATTATGTCATCACTAGCTCTTTCATTCATAGTTTCATAGTGTACAAATGGCCTCTTCGTCTTACCAAGAATATGGAAAGAGCTATTCAGAATTTT
>CATIWM010127501.1:0-10186 GCA_949671775.1 Mallotus repandus | reverse complement strand
GTGTGCCTTGAGAGTGAGTTTGTGATGGCCTGTATGTTATGGCCAGGTTGTGATGTTGCTACAGGCTTGGTTAAAACACATGAAATTTTATAATGATATTGTAAAAACATGTGTTTGACTTGGCTGAGTTTGCACAATTTTAAAAGTGATATAAGTGTTAAAAGGTAAAAAATGGTATGAATGTTAGAAATATAAAACTTTAGGGCCAAAAGGAAATAATTTTTGTTAAAAAATTAATAGAAGGGTTTAAAAATTCAAATCCATGAAGTTCGAGGGCCTAGATATACAAAATGAAACTTTACAGGCCTAAAGCTAAAAAGTCGATAAGTTTAGGGGCCTCAATATGGGTTTTGCCTTTATAATATCGATATAAACTTCCATGTGTATTAACCAACCCTGTAGCAAACATCACAACACAGCCATAATGTACAGGCCATCATAAACTCACTCTCATGGAGCACTTGAAGGCTAACCCTTCAACTACATTAGCACGGAGCGACCCTTCTCCCTTCACTGTCCTTCAATCAAGTGCCCTATTGTTTATTGCACAATAACAACCATCAAAAATCTCAAATGTGCATATATCACCTCAGCACATTCACACATTTCATATAGGGTGCTAATACACAAAACCAAATACCATTTTCATCAAATAAATAATCAAAACAATTCCATCACATTTATAATTCAATAGAGTATTCAAGATTAAACCACTTCTCGTCATAATTCAAAAGAATAAAATCAAGCTGATTATAATCTTATTTAAATAATTGAGTATCCAAAATAATTTCAATTGGATTGTAAAACAAAAATATAATATAGTAACACCTTTAGCTTGTGAACTTGAAACCATTTCATTGTTTCAAAACTTATATCATAACTTGTAATTCATGAGGTAAATAAACTGAATTGAAATAATTCAAATACAACAATTTCAAGTCTATAAAAACAATATTAAAAGCTCATTTCATTGCTGAAATAAAGAGATTTTAAACACTTGAACATTTACTCACCAAAACAGTCTATAAACACACAAAATCAATTCACTGAATTGCTTAGTTTGCACCTCCACTTCCCTTGCCTTTTTCAACCCCTAAAGCATGAAATTTATTTATAAATCATCAACATAATAATCCTATATACTGATATAATCATTCAGCCCCCCAAACTATATGCAAAATATGTAAATTAATTTAATTTTACAAATCAGCTCCATTTATTCAAAAAGGCTATTTTCATGTTGAATTAGAAAAATAACTCTGATATGTAGAAAATGAATTTTAACCTCAAATTTTAAATAGACTCAGATCTATATGTCTAGTATTTTAATAAAAAATTTACTTCAATTGATCAACTATTAAAGGGGTTAAAAATAGCTCAACATAATCGCTTCAATAGTTCTGGTAGACAGAGCAATTAAAAGTATGGCATCGATTGACCATTATATAGATAGAATCAGCTCTAATTCAAAACTAAAAAATTTTAGATAACTCTTTCATGTTTTCTCCGAATAAAAAAAAACTTAATTTGAAGTTTCCTAGATCAAGATATACCAAAAGTATCTAGACTAGTTTTAACTCATGAATTTTGTAAACCTAGTTCACATAATCAAAATGGCTGTTTTCAAGGCTAACTTCAAAATATTTTTGGGACTTATAGAAAAGAGATTTTGAGCTGAAATTTTAATAAGTCTTAGATATATATGTCTAGAAAATGCTATAAAAATTTAACATCATTGGACACCCACAAATAGAGTTATATATAACGAATTATAACCAGCTCAAAGAAACTGACATAATGAGCAATAAATTTGTTTCTCTTATTACCCTAATATAACGACTAAATCAAATCAAGATTAAAAAGAAAAAGTTTGAGATAACTCTTCAAAGTTTCCATATCATCAAATAAAACTTAATTTGGAGCTTTCTAGCTCAAGATATGATAGAATTACAAAGATTAATAAACAAGAATTTAAGAACCCAAAATCTACAATTTAAGAACCCTAAATTATATCATTCAAAATTCTTAAAATACTTACCAAATCAATCACTAAAGCTTTAGGGAATATTATTACAACCTGAAAATTGATTTAGATATTCAAATCCCTTTTGTATAAACCAGCTCAACTTGAAGAAATCAAGAAACTCTCAAAACTCTCTTTTCTTTTTCTTAAGTCTTCTTTCTTTCTTTCTTTTTTTCTATAGCTGAACCTCACGATGGAAGAAGCTATACCCAAAAAATTAATTAAATAATATGTAAAATTATCCTTTTAGTCCTTAATAAAATGCTTAAGTTATCTATAAATCCTTAATCTTTCAATTGTTCAATCAAGGACAATCATTTGCTACAATTGGGTCCTTTCCTCTATAACTATATCTATATACACTAACTTATACTTAAATTCAATCAATATTTAGTATGTAAGTGCAATGCATAATGAATGCAAATGTACTTAAAGTTAGGGTACAAGTATGACATAAGCAACCAATTAATTATTTTAAAGCAGCACCTATGTTTGTAGTCCATATTCTTCCCCACCATCCTGCCAAAAAAAAATTAAAAGAATAAGCAATGAAAAGAAGAAAATAATACAATTATTTTTAAGAAAACATCCGTATAGATTCACAAATCCATAATCCTAAACATCCAACAGTAATCAACAAAGGACATGTTAAAGAAAGAGATCTAATCTTACAAATCCAATTAAAAGACAAAAGTAAAAAAATAAAAAAAAATAATAATAAAAGATCCCAACACAAAAACAAAAATTGATAAATTCAGATTACTAACCATCATGATCAAAGATAGGCATGATTCCAGTAGCACAAGCGATGCGATGAATGCTTTAGGTTTCAAACTACTCAACAACCACGACTCAATCTACGATTGTAATTTAGGGTTTCAAAACACCGTGTAACACCCGTACCCTCCATATATATATATATTGTACGTCAAGTGTTGCGTATAGTTGAACTAAAGTACTGGAGCTTGTACTTGATCAAGAAGCATGAGTTTTTGAATTTTGATGATACTCAAAATTAGGGAAATTAGTAGAAAAAGGTGGATATTAAGTTAAAAATGAATAAAGAGATTAGGGACTTAGATGTCAAGAAAGTTGAGGACACAATTAAACAAATTGAAAGAAGAAGGGTGATCAATTGAGCTTGAAAATAGTTTAAGGACTAATGTGGATATTTAAGAGGGAGTTTAAGAAGATAAAGGAATAAATAAGGGAGTAAAACTTGAACTAAGAAGTGATATTTATGACTAAGTCGGCAAAGAGGATTGGAGTGGAAGCAAGTGTGGCCAACAAGTCATTAAGATTTGGCTTAACAAATAAGGAATGGAAAAAAAAAGAAATGGGCTCTTAAGTACGAGGAAGTCTCATTTTTCCAGCTGAAAAACACTTTGAAAAACAAAGAGAGGAATTTGAGAGAGAGGGACAAAGAAGCTTGCAAAAGGTGAGTGAACCCACCAAACCCATGGTTGTTTTGAATTTTGTTGTTTGCCGAAATTTGGCATTGCTCTTACTCTTTCCTTGATGGTTGTATGTCTATAACAATCTCCTTGTTTGAGTTGATGTTCTTAATACTGTCCTCTTCTTCTCTAAAACTCGATTCTTAGGCAGAGTACTAAATCTTATTGAGTCTTGTGTTGTTCCTTTGGGATGTTGGTTGCGCCATTTAATTTCGAAACCATGTTAAAACATGTACTTGATCTGCTGTGATTCTTAAAACCATGCTGCCATTTATCTACTGCTGAATTTTGTGGGAAGTGCTGTTAAATTCTGCTTCTAAACAGCCTTGGAATTTGACATTTTCTTTTGTGTTATTTCTTGGGAAACTTGTTGTACAACACCTCTTGAATCATGTTAAGATAATTATTTTTTAATCATCACAAACTCTATAATTTGTAGCTAATTAAGCTATTGTTATACAAGTCAAGTCAAGTGCATAATTTTATAAATTGGAAGTGCCGAAATATTGCTTAAATAATTGAATAAAATGCTTTAAAAACAGAGCAAGTAAGTGAAAAATACGAGGGAAGGGGAGTTATTTTGCTGTCAAGGTATTGAGCCTTGCAATAAGGGGGTACCGTATGAATGGTATAAATAAATGTACAGGAATCACATAAATGGGATTAGTGCTGAATATCCTGACTAAAGTGGCCATCTTCTTGTTATCAAGTTGGATGGCTAGTAACCTGTGAACTTTGCTATTTTATTAATATTAAGTTTGGTTCTGTGCAACATTTGTTGCTGTTGATTCTTAAGGAGAGAAATTGCAGAAGTAGAGTTTAAGTAATAAGCTAATGTGACAAAAAAAAAAAAAGGAAGACAGATCAAAATAGAAGGAGAAAGGGATGGATGATTTGCTGCTAATTAATGTGAATTTTGCAGCAGAATAGTGTGTGTTTTGCTGCTATTTAGAAGAGTTTTGCAGCAGGATTTTATGAGTGTAAGGTGAAAAATTAAAGCTTAAATAATTTGGTTAAGTTGTCGTTGCCTATGTTAAATGAATTACAGGATTTTGAGAGTTATAAGTGCAAAAATGTTGTTTTATACCTATGGAATTAATGCTGAATTGCATTACTAGAAGTTGTTAGAAATGTGCATTAGTAACTTGACTAGCATCATAAAATACAGGAGTGAAAAATGTGAACATAACCTTATTTAGCTTGCTTTACCAAACCATCAAGAAGGTAAATAAAAAAAAAAAAAGGAACATACAGGCCTTGGATTGATTCGGTAATCTTGTGTTAAATGGCTATCCATTTGATTGTTAAATTGATTCTGGATGACCCAAATGTCTTGAATTTCTGGTGATGCACTTATTAAAGTGTGATTAGTTCGTTTAAGTAAATATATGCTCTTCTCTTGATATAACTAATTTAGGAATTCTTCCTTAAGTTACATTAGGATAATTGAAATGAGGAGATATGAGGCCATCTATTTTAATTGAACTTTAAATGACCTTAAACTGAATTCTAAATGGTTTACAAGATTAACTAGTTTATGCCTAATTAACTTCGGTGATATTCTTTTCAACTACAACCGATTTGAACTATTAATTGAATGTTTATTTTATACAATCATTTAGAAATATTTTCATGAATCCTTTCATAGTACAGCTGAAAGATTAGAGCATTGGGATGGAGTTTTTATAGTCTCGTTTTTTTTTTTCTTTTTTTTTTTTATCAAATGAGTTAATAATTGTAATTTCATATGCTGGATAGTGGATGTAAGTTGAGTTACTCCAGTTAGGAGTAAAGTGATGCAATGAATTTTTAAGTTTTGGTGAGCATTAAGAGACCTTTTATATTGTAAGTTGAGTTACAAACTTAAGAGATAATCACTTGATTTTGAATTTAATTTAGAAACTTAATATGTCTAAAAGTATATTAATTTCTATTAAAGAATTAAATAAATTATGTTTTATTCAAATAAACCATGATATATTATTTATTATGAAATGAGGAATGAGCTTTATTGCTAAATTTAAATATACATGTAAAATGGTGAATAGTGATTGTTTAATTTCCAAGGATGGAATTATCAAATTATGTACATGTATATTTAATCTGAATAGCAGCTAATAGAAATATTGGAGAAAAATATTTTGAGTATGTTTTTAAATTGAGCACATGCATGGATTTTAAATAGTGAAAAATAAATAAATGAATAAACACCATATGTTGGTGGCAGTAAGACTATGGCTGGGACATGGCGGAGCTGGTAAATGTGTATAGCCGTTGCCTGGGGCCGGGTGCACATTTTACTTTGAGGATGTAAGGCATGCCTAGAAAATATGTATAGCTGTTGCCTGGGGCCGAATATATATTTTGAAGTGTGTATAGCTGATGCTTGGGGCCGGATGCATATTTTATGTGGTAGATGTAAGACCATGCCTAAAATATATGTATAGCTGTTGCCAGGGGCCAGATACATATTTTGTCCATGGTTTGACAATTACGAGAAATTGATGGAAATGAGATATATATTTGTTGGCTTAAGTGCTGATCACACTTAAGACGTCGTATGCATACTGAGGTTATTATTTGGTTTCGGTATTATGCGGGTCACACTATATCCGATGTCAATATTATATGTGTGTAGTTTACTCTAGTAACGCTCTTATTATGAATTGTTTCATCAAGCTGTGTTATATATTGTAGTAAGTTAATTTATTATGATTAATGTCAATGAGATCATTTGAGATTTTAATATTATAATATTGTGGACTATTTTATATAAATTACTTGCTGTAAAATACTTTTGAGTAAATTGATATTTACTTATTTTTTGAAATAATGAGAATTTATTGTGAGTTGTGTATACATTGGAATCGTTAAATACATAAAGAAATACAATACAAAAGTTATTTAAAATAAATTAACGACCGAAGACAATACAAACCACTAGTGAATTGTGGGTATATACATGAAACCATGATTTATTTTTCCTTCTCATTTCCGTATACCATTTGCTACTCTTCCTTATTGTTCATTCACTGAGTATTTCCTCGAAAGTACTCACCCCTCTCCTAATATAATTTTTACAAAGTAGTTGCTAATGACTTGAGCGTGGAAGTGAAGTCAAGATTTCAAAATTGTTGCTAGCAATTTAGTGGAATAACATATGGAAAATTAGTGTACGATCTTTGGAAGTACATGAATAAGGTTGATTTAGTACCAAGCATACTGTGGAAGAGGGAGAAAGATATGTATTTTGGTATTGTGGTAATATACACTTTTATGATATGTATCTGAAGTTAATACCTATCTGCTATCTTATGTAAACATCTTGAACTGTTGTTGATTAATTAGGCCAGTTATCATTGGAGGTTAGTTTTGGGTAACGTTCATCCCTATCGGTGCCATGATATGCTATTATACTGTGATAATGCAGATATATGGTGTCAATAGGAAGGGGTGTTACACACTGGGTCAACGCTATTTATAGCACTCTTACCAGAATGCCCGACCTGCATACATATAAATACTGTAACATACCATGTGATTTTTTTAATTATTATTACACTCATTTTATAAAATAAATGTTTTCTATATAATTATTTATTATTAAAAGTACAATTTTTATAATTTTAATAATACCTACAATTATTTAACTTTTTTAATTAATTAATTCATTTTTTTCATTTTTTATTTTATCCTTATATTTATTTTCAATTTTCTCTCTTTTTAATTTTTTTAATTTTTTCTTCTTAGTTTTTTGTTTTTATTTTGGGTATTAATATACATAGGTGATGTGCTCTATTTCAGAGATTATAATTAATATATTTAAATTATTTAACTCATGTTAGTTTTAATAAATAATTAAAGTTTCAAATATCCTAGAAAAATATTTTGAAATATAAATTTTTATATTTATAAATATATTGGGCTGATATTATTTTATTCATTTTATGCATGGAAAATAAACTAAAATGTGAAAATAATAAGATAGAAATAAATGAAAAATTTGTTCAAGTTTCATGCATTTGAAAAAAGATGGGCATTTGAATTCAAATAAATTGAGATGCATATATCAATTTGTTTTTTTTTAATTGATTGAATACAATTATATTTGAAATTTATTATTTAAGGGCAACTATTTCTTTGATGATTTTTCTAACAATATATACTTACTCAAATTATCATATTCAGATACTGTCTTGAGTTTCAGATGTTGTTTTGTTTTGAGTTTTCAATATTATTTTGAGTTTTCAAATATGAATAACATTCAGCAAATACACTTTTAGTTGGAGAAAAATATTTGAATAATATTCCGATAATATACTGGTTTTTGTATCAGATACAATTTTGAAGTTTCACATACATATGATATTTGGATAATATATGAGTTTGAGATACTGTTTTTAAATTTTCAGTTACTGTTTTGAGTTTCAGATACTGTTTTGAGTTCCTGATAATTATATTATTAAGATAATATACTATTTTTGATTGTATCATATACAAATAATATTTAGAAAATACAATGTTTTTGAGTATCATTCTTTATTACTTCTTAAGCTTTTTTTTTTGAACAACACTTCTTAAGCTTGTTGTGTAACAAAAATTTTAATTAATAATTTTTCTTAATTTTTAACACAATTGGAAAATATAAACCCAACTTTTGATTATTTAACACAAAAATACTCCATTTGTCTATTCATTTAGATATCTTTAATTTGTAAATCATAGAAGCTTTCTTTTATCTTCTTTGATGGGAAATGTAAGTAAAAAATACTCCCTTTTTCCAACTAAGGAAACTGGTACATGTCACGAGTAGCGATATGCACAGTTCCATCGCTACTTGCAATATGTATCATTTTGCCCCTATTTATGTTTTTTTTATAAATTACATTAAAAATAAATTTCAATCAAAAAAATTATTTAAAAACTAGATGTGTTTAAATTATAGCACGATGGGTTCGCCTAGTTCATTTTAGGTTTTAGATTCCATCAGTTTAATTAATTTTTAAAATAAAATAAAATCTTCAAAAAAATAAATTTTAATTAAAAAATTCTTTACAAGCTATAGTGTTTAAATTATGGCACGACGTGTTCAATCAGTTCATTTTTTGTTTTAGAATCCCTCATTTTAATTAATTGTTAAAAAAATTGAGTTTCAGATACTGCTTTGACTTTCAGATATGAATAATATTCCGAAAATATACTTTAATTGGAGGAAAATATTTGACTAATATTCAGATAATATACTAATTTTAGTATCGTATATGATTTTTAAATTTTACGTACATATAATATTCGAATAATATACTGTATTTATGAATTTGAGATATTATTTTTAATTTTTAGATATTATTTTGAGTTTCAAATAAAAATAATATTTAGAAAATATACTTTTGTTAGGAGGAAAATATATGAATAATATTCAGATAGTATACTATTTTTAGTATCGGTTACATTTTTGAAGTTCCATATACATATTATATTAAGTTATTATACTATATTTATGAGTTTCAAATACTATTTTTAAATTTTAGATACTCATAATATTTAGATAATATATTGTTTTGATTGTATCATATATGAATAATATATATTAAGAAAATATACTGTTACTAAAATTTTATATAAAAGAGTCTGTTGCTTGATGTAATAACTGTAGGATTCAGTTGTGTAGTTTCTATGTTGTGTTCTATGCTTATTAATTAATTATTTAGAATTTAAAATTTTAAAAAAATGGTGAAACTTAATACATTAACGCTTACAATAGAGCTATATTAATAAGAAACAAGCATATTAATAAGAGAGACAGAGAATGGAAAATTGTATAATGAAAACAAAAAAAATGAAAGAAGCAAATTGAAAAACAATATATATTTGATTGACGCGTTTGATTTACAACTCCTGCCTCCACATTTTAGTACAATTTAAAAGGTAAAGTGACACCTACCTATTCTCTCTCAACCAGATCACCATCCTCCACCATACAAATACTAATTTTCCACACCAGCAGTCTTGGCCTTATCTTTAAAAACTAGTGAAATATCAGTAGAATTATCAAGCTTGAGATCAGGAGCACAAAACCCCTACTCCATCTTTAGTTAATTAAACATCGCACCATAGAACTACACTAGTTACACTAGTGAGCGGTGCCAGTTGATAAGCAATTGGGCTAGAATCTACAAATATCCCAGAAAACCATCCACGTGCTATAACTAAAGGTGCTTTAAGCAAGAATATGTAACTACAAACAAAAGTTGAGTTAATGAAAGAAACATTATATTAAGGAAACACGATTTTTTTTTCTAAAAGAGAAGTAGATAAAGAATACAGACAACAATTGGTTTCTAGGTGTACATAATGCACAACTAACTAAAAGTTAAAACCATTAATCCTGGAAATTAATTGAAACCCAATAATTAAAAAATCTGCATTAAGTAAATTGAAAATGAAAACTATATATAAAAGCCAGTTTTTTTTTCATTAATTACTCCAATTCAAAAGAAAAGCCTGATTAAGAACCAAAACCAACACAAATTAATAACTATATATATTTGCTTGTTTATTTTATATTTAATTATTATATAATAATCTATATTTAACTATTATATATTAATATTATTTTATTATATATTATATTTATTATTTTATATTTATTGATTTTATATTATATATTTTTAATATTTTAATTTTATACTATTTATATTATTAAATT